>VYZQ01001169.1:0-25758 GCA_013400655.1 Mystacornis crossleyi
AGGAAGAAAAAAAAAAAGTTAGGCACGTAGATAAGTTTTGCTATTTGGCTTTTGTTTTTTGAATTAAAATAAAGGTTTCCTTCTTTCATGTCACAATCTATTAGCCACTGGGATACCTGGTATCACAGTTCTTTCCCCTTCACCCCTGCATTTGTAGCAGATTTGACGGTGTGTGGAAACCAACACAGGCACTGCGCTGTGACTGCGTCACCTGCAATCAGCCGGAGATGCTGCTGAGATTAATCATGACAGTAGGCAATATTTCCAACATTATTAGAAGAGAAACCTAATATTTTGGGACATCAGGGATCTCTGAGCTGTTGTCCATCAAACTGAGAACCTTCATTTTCTACTCCTTGGATGGGTAACCTTAAGTTTTAACCGTTTCACAGACAGCAGGTTCACACATACGAACACAGGCACATTCTACACTGTGCCACATGCAGGGAGTAAATCCTGAGTGCTCTCTGGAGCTGCTCTCAGACACTTGCACAAACAGGGGCATTGTGGTCAGACCAAGTCTCTCTCCTCTTTAAGTTGTAGTGAGTCGCTGTTCACTGCCTTAACTCACCCTTTTGGTCATTTGTTTGTAAATCTGTGGGAATTTGCAAGACAGAAATCCAGGCGCTGATGTTTGGCAAACAACAGTGTCCCTTCCACTGCAGGGCTGCAAAGGGGAATTAATTCACCCTGCTGCTGGTCTCTTAAATACAATTTTAATGAATCTTATTTGAAGAATACTTAAAGTTTGAGGCTTTGTTGTACAGAGAACCCACTATAATGTTTAATGACTCTGGATGAGCTGTTTGGACTGCATCATTTTGAAGGATAGAATTAATGCAGCTTTTGTCTGAGCTTGAAGCAGTGCAATATCCACATTAATGGGCTGGGAATTTTCATCACAGTTTTACTTTTTTCTTGCAGCTGTTGGTTGTAGGTCAGTGACATAAATTTTATTTAAGGCTTCGTCCTGCAAAACTTTATTATGGATGGTGGAGATTATTGTCAGTGATACTGGGCACAGCAGTAAGTGAAACCTTTCATGCTAAGGGCTTGCAGGGTCAAGCTGTGCTCTATTTGCAGGAGTAAGCAGTGCCTCAGGTTAAAAGATATGGGGGATCTGGCTCCTACACTTCAGGGAAATATCCGAGACCGTGTGCAGCACTGAGCACATTTAGTTCCTCATGAATGCAGTGGGAGTTGAAGGCACTCAGCACCTTCTGGGATTTGGCCCAGAATAATTGTTTTCAAATGGGACTGCAATATTTGATTTTAGTTTTGAAACAACTGCAGTCCTCAGTCAGAAGGGAAGGCTGACATTGTTATGAAAAAAAAAGAAAAATCAGGGATTTTGACCTCCCTCAGCAAAGAGCCTGAACAATTGCCCTTTGATTTAGAAAGAAAGCTCAGAGCACAAGTGAGCTGGACACTGCAGATCTGAGATGGATTTGCATGTTTACTTTCAAGCTGTGCCTGAGAAGCTGGTGGGAAAGAATCTCTTTCCAAATCACCACCACACCTCCGACAGAACGGCTGTGCAGAGTGATTTGGGACCTCCTCTTACACCTCACTGTGTTGCTCTGAGCTCACACTCAAAGCTGAAGGTGCTTCTGGAATAAACCAGCAGATCCTGTGGAGCTGTAACTAGCAAATTTCTCCTGTTCTCATTTGAAACTTCATCCTGAGAGACACTGAGCTTCCTTGCTCTCCACAGACCTGCTAAGTGAAGTGCTGACACGGTGGCTTCCATGCCACCTCCTCCACAGCTCAGTTCCTCTGGATTTCTGTGGCACCCAGCTCCCCTTGGAGCCCTTGGAGCAACACAGGCTTCCAGGTTCAGCCCGTTTTGGAGCTCAGCAGCCTGCAAGAGCTGCATGTACATATCCAGAGACAATGCACCTCGTCTGGGATGGAGCCCTCAATATTCTCCCAGCATTCCCACACTGAAAGTCATCAGCAAACTCCAAAAAGCTAAATCAGTGGTGAGACAGCAAATAAATTCGATTCTCTTGTGTTCCATAATACCTTCCAAGGAAACCAACAACTACTTCCTGTACCCTTTCCCCCCTCCCCTCCATGATGCATTTCTGAATATTTCTAGAACCTTTTCACACTCCTTTGGCAGCTGATCCTATCCCGCCTTATCCATCATCATTGCTGCCTTGAGAGCTGATTCATTTATCTCATTGCTTTAGAGCTGTCACCCAGAGCTTTGGATACATGGACCCAATTTCTTGGATTTGGTCTTTCATGTGGCCTCTTCCCTGCTGGCATCCACTCAATCATCCCCTGTGCCAGCTGATCTCCTGAGCTCCTCATATGTCATACACTTCTCAACCACCTGGTTGTTGCACACAGGATCTGCTTTTAGATCTTTCTTTCCCCCCACATTCCTTGTTTACTGCCATATAATGCAGGATTCATCTTTTTGTGTCTTTGCAAGATTGTTTTTTCTTAATTACAGGCTGAGCACAGCAATGCAGACAAATGATGACTTTGTGCCTGTCCTTCTTTATGTCAAGAAGAATTTTTCTCCTCTGGAAAATGTCTGATGGTTGTGAAATTCAGTTTTATCCTATGCCTCCTTCTCCTTATTTCTGTCTTTCTGTCTGGGCCCTAAATAAATTAGTTACACTTAAAAATAATGTAAGTATTTACATACTCTGTTCCCCAGCACCCCCACAGGATCTGCCATGCCTCGTACACCTGGATGCTGTCTTGGAATCACCCTTGTTTTTCACCACCCACAGACCTGGCTTTGTCAGAAGAGATTCTGCCATTCCAAGTTCCTTTCACCCGCTCTCCTTTCCACCAGCTCCAATTAATATTCCTTGCTGCAGGAAGCATCTTCTGCATATTCCAGCACCTTTTGCTCTCTGAACATAATTCTTATGTAACTCTTGATATGATAAGTCATACTGGCCAGAGTTAACCTTATTACTAGAGATGTACTGAGCAATCTTGCAGTCACGAGATACCAGGGATATTTCAGTAATGGGAAATCTGCTTCCCATACAAGATTGATTTTAGTGATGACCTTTAGCTGGAATGATACCTGTAAATTCTTATCTGCATTAATTTCTTGTTTTCTCTTGTCACATGCTGTCAGTGTGTGTGTATCTTGCTGATATGAAGTATAAGGAGCCAGCCCTGTAACAGACTGTGAGGACCCAGAGTTATTGCAATACACTCAGCTCTACTGGAGTGAAGTGTCTGGGCTCCTGTACTGCCCCTAGGACACAGTGCTTAAGAAAAATGAAAATCCTGATAGTGACTTTTCTGTTATTTACAGGCTGAGAATTATTTCAGAGCATCTTCATGTTTTCTTAATGTGACTTAGTAAGAAATACATGGCCACAGTACTCAGTTTGCTAAAATCAGGGTTTGAAGAAACAAGATTAAATTGTAAGTAAAAAAAATAAGGATTAATTTTCTAACATCATCTCTTCTTCCAACATGCTTTTTGTGGCATCTCTGTCAAACAGGGCAGTCGGGATTCTGTTCTTCTCCTTCTGCTAGAGTTTGTTGTCATTGCTGGTAAGTCTGAGTTCATTAATCTGTAAAAATGATCCATGAATTGGGGTTGAATATTCCCCTCAAAGATGGATTACAGCTCACACAGTAAGGTATGCTTGTTAGAGAAATCAGTGGGGAGGTCCTGTGGCCATTGTTATGCAAGAGAACGGTCCCCTTTGACCCTAAAATATGTGTGTGTGTAGAGATGAGAGGACCCTTACTGTGTCTTACAGAATCTTTCCACCATTAATTAATTTTGGAGACCCATTGTGGCAATCAGCTCCCTAGTGCTCCTTTCTGTTTGCTGTGGACGATATTTGTATGAAGCTCACTTAAACAAATTAACAATTTAAACTTCTGCTCCCTTATAGATGATCAACATATGAGGGTCTTATTGTCTATAACTAGGAGATAAATAGCATTACAGATAATTTAGTAAAGCAGGCACCCCATTTCCTTATTGCTGAAATGTTGCAAGAGAATCTCCCCATTCCATAAGATGATCATCCATGAAGAAATCTGTCCCCTTCCATCCTTTAAACTTTAATGGGTCAGAGACAGTTCTTTATAAAGCATCTGATGGCCTTCTCTTATATCGTGGAAAAATGAAAAGGAGAAGACAAAGAAGATCTAATTAATAGTGTGGACCTGCTGTAGTAAAAATGTTTGCTCACTGCCTAAGATTGGTCAAAAAATATCTAGAAGGGGATGGAGAATCATCCTCAACTTTCTATCACTGCTGGGAGCTATTCTTGTCTTTGACCTTCTGGTCAGTCCTAGTTGCTGCGTTTTGAAAAAGATATAGCAGAAATATCAAAGAGCTCCAAAAGAGCAGTAAATACTGTTGGAAGCTTGAAAAGCTCGTGTATTGTAGGAGCTGAACGGTGGCTTCTGTGCTCGGTTCACCAAGAAGGTTGATGTTATTTGTTGTGTGAAATGCAGCACAGTAGGAGAAATGCGTGGGCTAACTTTTGTCCTGGTACCCAAATGAGGGAACCACTGCATGGATGTAACATTTTGAAAAATACAATATATTGGGTTATGGAGTTCCCTGTCACTAGACAGTGAGGCAGAAACAGGACAAAAATAAAGGTTGAGGCCATAGTGTGAAGAAAAGAACATCTGTGGATACATTAGGAAAGGAAGAAATATATAAACCCTCTTAGCTCAGAATAAAATCAGCTGGTATCAGGAACATCCCCAATGGGTGTCTTATTGCATAACTGTCTGTTATAGGGGTTTTATATCTAGCACTAGATGGACCATTGGTCTGATTTAGTATTGAAACTCCTCTCCTTCTTCCATCATTTTCTCCTAGGGATACTTCCCATCAAAGTCTGCAATGTCATTTGAGTTAATTCATTAATTTTCATTGGCTTCTTCCCTGTGTAAAGCTGGGTGCACTGACAAATCAATTATGGTCTCTTCCTGCGGCTGAACCTCCTTCTGGATGCCCCTGGAAGGTGTCACTGCTCCACCTCCAACCTGAGCTCTGGGCTGAGGAGCCAAACTTGTCCATGTGGGACCCTCTCTGTGCTGGTGACTGCAGCAGCTGAACTCCATTTCACCCTGATTCTGTCTGGTTTTAATCAGGTTCTACTTCTGCTTATTTCTCCTGTACCCTGCAGAGAACTCAGCTCCTCCTTTTCTGTTTATCCTTTAGTAAAGTCAGTAGGAGAGTTTTCATTATCTCTTTTATTCTCTTAACTGCTCTGTTTCTTTCTTCTAATTTCACCAGCTATATGAAATCCATTTTTCTACTGAGTGAATATCACAACATTTTGTCCTGGAAAACCTATATTTCCCCAGTAGAAACTTGCCAAATGACATCACCATAGACAACTAGGTCCTTATGTATTTTGTTGTATTTAATTTTTGAAGCTATGCATTATATGCACCTGACTTACTGCCAGTATGGGACAATAGGCAATGCAGCAAAACTCCAGTGAAGATAAATTGTTTTCCTCTGATCTAGTGCTGAAATTCCTGTCACATTTTTTCCTAAGTTTGCCAAGATGACCTTTATAATTTCGTGTTAACAAGACTGTGGGAAGTGAAAGTAAAACTAGAAGCTGAGGGAAAGGGGACTGTGTGTGGAACTGGAAGAACAGGGCTCGTTATGGCCAAAAGGGAGTGTGAGAACATCATCTCCTAAACCCAGCTCCTTGTGAACCTTATGAATTTTTCCTCCAGCATTTCTCAAAGCCTGGGTCCTACCCTGCAGGGTGATACTGTGCAAGCAATGACAGGTCTCTGCTATGATGCATCTTTAATCAGCAGGGATTGCTTTCCCTCTCCTTAGGCAGCCACGCTCTCTTACTGCCAATTTCTTCCCACGTTTCTCCTGGATCTCGTTGTTTTACCTCTCTGGAATTTTAGGAATGGCAGAAGTGGCCATGGCCACCAGTGCAAGCTTCTATCAACTCCAGGTCTTCCTCAGCCTCATGAACTTTCCCCCAGGTCCTTGAGTGCCCTGTGATGGATTCAGGATATTGTAATAAAGGAAAACATCTTCTCAAACTGCTCAGAACACAGTGAGGGACCCCGTTTTCAAAACGTCTTTAACCCATTCTCTCCAGCCGTGGATGGTGACCCGCCCTCTGCAAGCTTTCATCAGCCAGCCTGATGGGACATCATGAGAACGTGCTGACTTCAAGTGTTGACCCCCAGAGCATAAATCTCAGTGGTGTCACAGCAGAGCCAAGAGTGAGGAGCTGAAGGACACGGCTCAGGTCATGCGGCCAGGTCACATCGCCAGGGGCTACAGGAAAGGTCTCACCCCTCTGTGTGATTTGCTTACCCCGCTACAGTGGAGCCATAGAAAACACAGGTGCAGGCACTTGGGTACGGAGGCAAAGCTCCCGTGTCAGAGTGTGGTAATTGTGCCTTGAGAGGTTATCCCTGATTGGCTGCCGGAGAGACAGCGGCCCAAAAAGTGCCCTCAGAGGGTAATTTGGGAAAGCATGGAAGATTGCAGCACTCCTGGGATGTGATCTTTCATCTTTCACCTGCCACCCAATCTCCCTGACTCACCCAGGAGCACAAATCCTGCCTTGGGTTGAGTTGTTCTGTGTGTTGGGTAACACCAGGGCCAGAGCAGCCCCTATATCACACCCTGATGGAACAGTGCATGGAAAACAAGGCTTTAGTTTTTCTTACCCTACTCTCAGGCAATAAAGGAAACTGAAACACTGTGAGGGGTCCAGAATGTCCAAGTTTCCATGTCAGATCTACAGGCAGCTTGAGACTACTAACAATCCTTGGTGTTAGGATGGCAATATATGTGGCATTACCCTCTGCACAGTACATCTTCTTCTCTTTCTTTTCCTGTTCTTGGAGTCTCTAACTTGAGCATGCTCAGTCCCTCAGCCCTAACCCAGCCTTCGGAATCTTCAGTTCCCAGAGAACCTGGCTGCATGTTTTCAATGCCATTTCATCACCTTTTTACTAGCCAGTATTTGAGAAGTATTAGGAAAAAACCCACAGCAATAGGCAAAGAATTACTTTAAGCTATTTTTTTAAATATCTTTGAATGTTTTAGGGGTTTTTTCCACACTGCTTTTGCTTAATCGCTGCCACCAGCTGCATTTGGAGCCTACAAGATGATGGCCAGGTCCGATTTAACATCTCTGGAAGACTCCTTGCTTTGTGCAGTGATGCTGGGAGTCCTCCTTACTGTCACACAACCAGTTAGAGCCCTCATCTAGGCAGCTGTGGAGGAGCTCATATGGTTTTTGTGCCATGAAATGTGTAATTCACAGAGGGGCAGAGCTGTGGCTGCCCAGGTGCTGCAGGCCCCATCACCCCATACTGAGACTCATAGTTTGCTGCTCTTCCAGCAAAATTGTGGCTCTGGGCTTTGTTCTATTTTTGTGCCCATCCTATACGCATCTGTTCTCACTTTATTCTACATCCTGTTGCCATCCTCCTGCTCATCTGTCTCTGCCATCTTTAGACATCTTCCACTCTCAGGCTGACACCACTGTAAATTCAGTGCCATCAAAGGAATTACTTCTGAGTTATGTCAGTAAGTAAAGACTTCAGGCCTTTGTTTTTCTCCCACACCCACCTTTCTTTTCTTGCCATGTGCAATTGGACCTCCTCTCAAGTGTGGATGTGCACTGGTCATCAAAATTCTTTGCCATCAAATGCCTTTAAAGTCATTAATGGCCTTATCACTCTCTGCCTGGGCATTTTTTCCCGAGGGTCAGGGCAGTACAGGATGGAGAGGATGATCTGAGGAGGGGCATGTCTGAGAGAAAGTGCTGCTTGGTCCCAACCTGGCCCTCAGATGAGTAAGGAAAGTGGTATTCCCTGGAATTCAGTGGGGCAGGGGCAGCCCTCAGTCCTTTCAGTGATTCTTGCTCTAGCATGTATTGGCCTTGTGTAAAATTTGGCAAAATAATAAAAACGTTCCACTTAGATAAGTGCTTGATAAATCAGCGGCTCTTAAAGCGGTATTTCCTTGTGCCTGCTACGAGTTTATGATGTAGTCACATGAAAAAAAAGAAACAGAATATAAAATGTGAAAACTCTGTGTGAAGAAGGTCCAATCTGTCATCGCAGGATACACTAAAATTTCCTTAACTCTTGCCACGATCACAAAATCCCCTCTCTAAAATTCTGACATTTTCTCTCTGACAGCAAACAAAGGAGAGCAATATGCTCAAGAAGGCAGTAGGAAGCCTGAAGCTATTAGCATGTCATTGTCAAAGGCAGAAATAAAAAACACAAAAGTTAAAGGATTCTGGAATATAGCAGAAATCTCCAGACATGAGTCAGACACTAAAAATGCCCAAACTCATTTAAAAAGCTCTTTGTCACAGTCCAAAAAAACAACATTTTCAGTGTTTTTCCTTTTGCTTTACATCCCGCTATTGCAAGTACATGGCTAATTATGATCTGAATGATATCTATTATTCCTGTGTCCTTCTAGATCGAGCCGGATGTGTTCCAAATATGGCCACAAACATATTCCAGTGTCCAGTAAAATCAAAAGAATAAGATAATTCTGTTTTAAGGGTTAATGGTATTCACTCCCACTCAGTTTGACTCACTGGACAAAAGCTCCAGTGTGCCTATTCTAGGCAGCTGTGCTGAACAGTAAAGATTTGGAGTCCTTTGTAGGCTGGAGAAAAAGAAAGCCTTTGTAAACTTTTTATTTAGTATATTCTACCAAACACCCATGTGTAACAGTTAAAACATTTGGAGTTGCAACAGGCTAAGGAAAGTTTGCGCAGATAAACAGAGTTATTCTAAATTTTGTGCCTACTAAGGTCTGAATCACAAAGTCTCATTGCATTTCATTTAAAGTGTATGTGCAAGGAATCCGTTTTCTTACCAGGGTCATTGTGCCCTTTGGGCTTTGTTTAATCATGTTAAAAATGTTCCTACAAAATAGAAAATCACGATGTTTGAATCCCGATGCTTGCAGTAAGCTGGGAGTGCTCACGCTGCAGAGCAGCATGGTTTTTCTGCAGGTATAATTCTCTCTCCTTCAGTGCTGTTGTTCTTGGGTTGTACTGGTGAAGAGTCAGGCCCACAGGCACTAAAAAGCAAACACATCCAGGCATATTCTTCCATCATCTGGATACGTCCCTCTGAAACAAAATCAGCTTTTACAATACTCTCGCAGCCTTTGCGTGCCTCAGCACTTCCCCAAAATCCTGGCTAGGAAGGCACCGAGGTACTTAAAAACAGAGACAGCACAGCAGAACTGCAGGAATCCGGCTCCAGGGGGATGACAAACCCCCATGGGTTGATCCAGGTTTGCTCCCTCCACCACAACCTAAAGGATCTACAGCCATGACCACGGACATGTTTTAAGGCCAAAAAAGAAGATGAATATGGGTATTTTCATCGCTCAGTCATAAAAGAACGAGGGACACAAAGAGTTGGGAGGCTGGAAAAGGCCTTTTCAGCCCACCACACCCTTCACCTCCTTCAGGTGCATCCCAACAGGACCATCCTCCAACAGGGGCATCCAGGGCTGGCTGAGGCTGGGTCAGGTGTGAGGTCAGTCCCTTCACTGTTCTCTCCAGTTTTTCATTTCACAGCCCATTTTACCTGCTGTACTCTTATTTCTGTAGCAAAATGTTTCCCTTCCAGCAGTTGCCTGTTGCACGGGGAAACGAATGGTGGCTTTTCCTATCCCAAGGAAGGCTGTGTTCCACTGGGATCCAGTGGTTATTTCCCAATTTTTAAAGTATCTTGAGGAATAAAGATGTCCCAGAAGTGGTCTCCCCTGTAATAAAAAGCGGTGAGGAAATTGCCTGTGTATTGGGGTGACAATCAAATCCCGAAGATCTTACTCTGTTTTCCGCCAGTAAAATTCCTGTTAACTGAAACAGAAGTTTATTTCACTAGGACTGTCAAAATTTTGTTCAGAATTCATGATTCAGGCCATAACTGAAGTAGATGTTTAAGAACATCCCATGGGAATAATGCAGCTCTCTTGCTTTAACTTAAATATATGTTTAACACAAAGTACATCCCTGAATTCCACAACCTGTTGTTATTTGGGCACTTCTCAAGTTCATCAGATTGATACAAGACTTAAACCTGAGCTTTTGAAGTAAAACTGCATTTTTAATAAGATACCAAAATATTTGCTAACTTTTGAAGGAAAACCCCTCATATGTTCTCTGGGTATTGAATAATCTTGATCTTATTAAAGATTTTCCTACTTTCACAGATACAAATCTTGCCCCTGCCAGGTATTTCAGCCCATGTATAATGTCCTTCTTCACTGTGTTTACTGAAAGCCCAAAAGATGGAGGCACTTACAAAAAACCACATTAAAAGTGTCTGTGGTGTTATTCTAGTTGCAATTATCTGAGGAGAGTTGTGCTTCCTTTTCAAACTGATCTTGATGTACAGATTTGCCAAACTATTTGAAAGCTGCAGACACTTTAGCATTCATGGCACTATTATTCACTGCCATAAATCTAGATCAGATATGTGCTGTCTGAATTGATAGTGGGTATTCTGCCTGAGAAAAATGTGTTCCCCTTTAACTTTTAGCAGTGACATTGCTTATGTTACATCACTTTTCATGTTACTGTGCATCACATTGGTCAAAGATGTCATTATTTATAGTGCAGAGATGGTGTCACTATAATTAAGGTTGCGTTAGGGTTTCTATTACCTTATAAAAGCTCTATTTGCAGGAGCTTCCAACTCCATAACTAAATCCATTTTGGATGTGAAGCTTTCAGTTGGGGAGTGGAAGAAAAGAAACATTTGTGGTTTCGGTGGGTGATGGCTTCTTGTCTTCCCCTTTGGTCCCTGCTCGCGTGACTTGGAGTCACTGCACGTTCTGGGTGGATTTGCTTTCATCTGACACTCACTGAGACAGATTCTTGCTTCTTTGTATTTTCGAATTAACAGACAACAGGGACAGAGTGGTACTCTTTGTGAACCTGGGAAATACCTGTTCTTGTATTTAAAACCTGTGCCAGCGGGCTCAGGAGCTGATCAAAATCAGGTCTTCTGGCTGCTGTCACTGTGCAAATAAAAATATGGGGTGAAAGAGAAGGTTTTTTTAAGTAAAGCTATAGCTACAGCTTGTTTAAGACAACTCTCAGTTTGGAGTGGTTCATCACAAACCAGACATACTTAAAGTCATAAACGTGTTGACTAAAAAAGCTCAGATATTTTCTTTATAGACTAAGTGTAGAGCCAATGTTTGAGTAATCCCTTTTATTGGACCAACTGTACACTATTGACAAACCACCTTCCTGGGTATAGGAATCCATTCGTGGAGCCAGCCCCTTGCTGACCTGCAGGGGAGTTTTGTGTATCCCTAAAGCCAGACTGTCAATATTGCTGCATTAGCCCAATAAAAGGGATTACTTGAAACTTGACTCTAAATTTTGTCTCACTAGTAAAGGCAGGTAATTAAAAATATTGAGTTGTGTAAGAAGACACACTGTGTGCTGTGATGTGCTAATAACCAACTGCTTCCACAATGATTTGCTGTATTGGTTCCAGTGTACATGGTGGATTAAAAAAAGTGGGAAATTTAAAAAAAACCCAGCAAACTACAGCCCATTTCTGATTTCCATGTGATTAACCAGGAGAAATATGCAAATAAGCAAAAAGAGTAAAGGGTTAAAAATATTTTCTTCTTCCAGGAATGGATGGATCAGATGACATTTCCAGCGAGGCTTTCAAGCAAAATTCTTACTCACATGCTCGTGCCATGTAGTGGGCTGCTCCGTGACCATTCCCTTTGGGAATCTCAAAGCTGCTCACACAGGAGGAGGCTCCTCAGTGGAAATGAAGGGATCAGAGCACGTGGCCCCTAAATATTTTGGGTTTGGTTAGGACTCTGTTGTAAACAAGATGGAGTTAGTACAAAAACTACTCTTGTATTTTGAGCCCTCCAGCGCTGAGCATGTCCTTTTGTTCTTGTGTCTGTTATATCCCAGACCTCTGTTTCAGCAGCTGAAAGGCCTTTGTAGCACCCTTGTTTCTTAAGGACACTTGTAAAACTGGGAAAAACCTGCTCCTCTGCTCAGCAGAGACTTTTCAGCTTTAACCTTTTACTTTATAGTTCATTGCAGCTGCCCCGTGCAGTCTGGGTCATATGCTCAGTGTTCCACCCAAGGCCAAGCCTGGATTTTCCCAGGAAGATAGACGAGTTTGGGCTTCCCAGGAGTCCCAAATCCCTCCCCAGTTCTGTCAGCTAATGTCCTGTGAGGCAGTGTGACAGCATTTCCATAGTCCTTCTGGAAAGATGACCGGGCAATGCCTGGGATTTGTGCCTTTCCACCCTGGTGTCCACCTTGGTGTCCCTCCTCATCATCATCCAGAGGGCTGTTGCCATCACGAGACCTCGGTTTGGCTTGGGAAGAGGCTGGGAGGTCTCAGCCACCCAGTACATACAGGGGACACACCCCGAGGGTCTGGTGGCCACAGCCTGGGCATTGCCAATAGGCCAGTCCCACCTGAGGGTGCCAACTTCCCGCTGTGCCAGCAATCCCATCCTGGATGTGTGTTGAAAAGCGCAGGTTGGAACTCCACGAAAGCAGAACCCGGAAATTAAAGCTGTCAGACTTGAGGAAAGCTGGATTTGATTAGAGCTTTACTGCTCAGGCCATTTTCTCCCAAAGTCCTGAAGAAAAGCCAGCCTTGTTTGTGCCACTCTTGCTCACTGTGGAGCAGAAAATGCTCTTTCAGATGGAGTCCCCGACCGACAATTTTTGGCACCCGGTTCATTCCCGCTGGCAGCGGTGCAGGAGAGGGAGAGCAGGAGTGGGGAGCGTTGGAGTCGGGGCTGCACTGCAGTGGGCTGTGATTAAGGGAGGACAAAATGTTTAGATTCACCCTCTTGTTTTATTACATATGACTTAATCCGTGTTCTCCCCCCTTCTCCATTGCTCCTGGAAGGTGAGGAAAGCGCACATATTTTTTTTTTACTGGCTTTATTTACTTGGATGCTTCAGGATACTAAGTTATGACAAATTCTTCTCCATGGTAGCTTTTGGCTTCCTTCTTCTTGGAGCTCTTTAGACCTTTGAACTGCTGCCATTACAGCTGCCTCCGAGCCTGTCATGTGGCTGTTGAATTGAGCTTTTGAGTGTGCCTCTGCACTGCTCTCATTCCTGACTGGTGTACTTGTAACAGTATCATTGTTTTGAATGAAATAGCACTTCTGTGCCAAAAATGGAGGTTATTATTCCACAGCACATTCTGGGCAGGCAGGCATTCAGTCTGCCTGCTCTCCAAGCCAGCTGAGAGCTCTGTAACCGCATGAACACAGTATTGAGCCTGACTAAATAAACTGGATTTGTGTTTGGCCAAAAGTTGTCTTGAAGCACTTGGCTGATTCATGGCACAGTCAGAAGCAGCTTGTCTCTTCTAAGAATATGCAGGATGGGTATATTTTAACCAGTAGGATAATAATAATAATAATTATTTTCATTTTATTATTGTTGTTGTATCATCATCATCATCATCATCATCATCATCACCACCACAAAATACTTTTATGCCATTAATAATTCTGATGGAATAAGCATTTCAATGTGCATTCCCATAGACTGAGAACCAAAATGCTAACACGCTTTAATCCTGCAGACATTTACACGTATTTTTAACTTTTTGCAAAAAGCAATTGGCTGAACGATCTTATGCAGGCGTGTGACTGTTTTGTAGATGGGGACATTCAGAGCTCGCTGAGGCTGAGCTTTGTTTCCACCACACACATATATAAAAGCAGTAAGTAGAGCCTGAATTAATGCAATAGCAGCATTATCTAGAGCCAAAAACCACTCATAAAAGATCATTTGGTTGCAAAAGCCTATTAACAAATTGTTTTATTGTTTAGGTAGGGCCTCTCATCAGTATAACTCGAGCAAATATCCTTGGGAAAAAGCAGCAAAAATGTGCCTTGAGTGCAGTGAGTTAAACACACAGAGGCTGGGCTGCAGCAGCTCTCAGTAGGACAAATTTCAGAGACAGAGCTGGGGGAAACAATTACTACCTGAGGTTTTCTACAAATGCCACTTCAGAGATGAATCCCATGGCCTACAAGATTGTGCTTTTTAATTCTCTTTGAAGTAGGAGCATTAAATTAAAACTGAAGCAACAGAACACTTAGCACTCAAGATGGAGAACACATGATGAGCTTAAAAATAATGCTGAGGGAAAGACAACAGAGAATAGAAGAGGCTTTGTACCATGTTCGACTTCGTTTTCAAGCAAAACTAAACATCAAAATATTAGAACACAGGCACAAAACCTCATTGTCAGTAAAACTAATTAGTGTTCTGCTGCTTAATGCAAAAGCCTACATGATGTCTTGACCTTTTTTACACGTTGTGTCTGAGGGTGTGCAATAAAACAGAGGGAAGCACAGAGTGCCTCCAGCCAGCCCCAGAGGTTTTCTTCCTCACGGAGTTCAATGGATCCCAACAATACAGGCTGTGTAAGAGCCCCTTTTTAAAGCCTGGTGATTCCTTAGAGCTTGAGCCGGTGAATTAACGCTGCCCCGCTGGCAGGGGCCGTTCCCCAGGCTGATTGCCATTCCACAGTCCGGGGTTTTTAACAGCATACATGTAACAAAGATTCAAATATCTTGGAGAAGTAACTGCCTATGGGGCATTCCCCCAAACTCCTCGCTCCTTGAGTTTGTCTGTATCTAGTCCCTGCTGGAAAATGGTAGCCAAATCTGTTTTATCTTGGCCACATCTTGCAGAAATGCTGTATTATGTAAATTACCTCAGTAATACTTTGCTACAGGCTCATACAGCATCTCCTCCGACAGCAAAAGGAGCCAAAAAAACCTGTCAGAATTTGGGAAACACGGTTTGCTGCACTCTTCTCTTTAAAACAGAAGTTTCAGTCAGTCAAAAGTCACTCTGAAGGCAGAACAAAGACCAGGAGTCTCTTGCTGGCAGCGCAAAATCCTTAACTTCGTCAAAGTCACCGTTGGATATACAGGTCCCTGAACTCTGGATATTTCCATTAAAAGCACTTAGGCAGATTGAAACAAGCTTAGCTTAAAATTTCCGTTAATATTTGGTGTTGACCCAAATGGGCCTCTGTTGAAATAATTAAAATTCCCAACCAAGTACAAAACTCCCATTACTCCACTGCCATTTACAAGAATTATGACTCTAAGTTTATAAAACATGAAACAAGTAAATGTGGAACAAGTAAAAGTGATTTTTAGAAGTGATTTTGAAAGAAAGGAATGAAGGAAGGTGAAGACGATGAAAATTACTTATTTTTGCTCATCAGATGGAAGAGAAACTGGAAACTGTTTACAGAACTGAGGATGTGTTTCTTGTACCAATACGAAATTTGTTCCAAGGTTTTTACTGGTACAAGAAATCAGAAGTGACCTACAGAGACCAACTTGTCAAACTGGAACGAGCAAATTGCCCATTTATTTGAGTAAGACACCTTAGCAAAACTGTCAGAAAGCCTGTAAGTCAGGGTGGGAAAGGCACAGGGATTTCCCCTGCTTGGGCCACTGAAATATTCCACTAGAGGGGTTGGCTCTGGAAGAAAGGGGAGGCAGAAAGAAGAATCATCCTACAGTGTCGGAAAATGTTAAAATTGAGGGGCTGTCGTGTGAGCTACAAAACATGCAGAGCCCCTTCCCAAATTCCTGAGAATCTCTCTACCTTGTTTTGGAGCACCAAATGTGATTGAATGGGGATAGAACAGGGCAAGAGGACCTGGGGAAAGAGGAGATGCTGGTACAGGCAGAACACGGAGTGGGAGATGGAGAAGTGCTTTGGTGTGACCACCTACAAAAAACACACGTGCCCAACTACCAGAGTTACACTGACAAATTCTAGCCTGAGTTAAATACTCATTCTCACCCAGCTCTTGCTGTCCCTAATGCTTCCTTGTAGCTTCTCCTTGCGTGCCAGGATCTGATTGCACAAAGGGGGAATTCAGGTGTCAACTGAAGAGTCCAGGTTTGAGATGGGAGCTGGAGCTGTTGTATTGAGCGACAAACACAACCTCAGGCTTCTCCTGTCTCAGAATTAACACCCCAGGTCACAGAGTCTGAAGCTGACCTCCACAGAAGATAATATTTTTAATTTTATGATCTGGTGGGTTGAAATTAAACATTTGCTAATTATAAAGGTACTGCAAGTCATGCCAAAACCTCTTTTTGTTGTCTGGAGAGTTATAACAATCCTTTTCTGGCAGTTAGTTTTAAGATCATTAAATGATCCTCATTTGCAATATATTTGCAGAAGATTACAGCCCATCTAAATTGACCCTGAAGGAAGACTTATTTCATTAATGGGCTGTCCTGTGCTAATGCATAAAGCTAGAAAAATATATCTATTAAATTCTTAATGTGTAAATGATGTTTCTGGCTTTCTTCTTAATTACAAAGCAAAATGAGCCTGAAGTGCACTCCGTCTAGGAAAAAATGATCAATTTAATCCATCTTCCAAGAGAAAACTTTTTCAGCGAGTTCCAAAATCCCAGCTATTCTCAGCTAAGGCTGGAGCCTTATTGCTCTGTTCAGAAACACAATAAAATGTGCCAACACAATTTATTTTTTCCCTAGATTCCAATGAACGGAGCTTTCTCACATCAGTTTAGTTTACTCGCTATCTGTTAAGTTTTTGAGGAAAAAGCCAATGCAAAACCTGGCTGAGCTGTGCTTTGGAGATGAGTAATGTCAGGAGATTATGGGTTGATGGGGTATATGCAGAATATTAATACAGCCCTTAGAAGGAGATTTACAGTACAAATGGCTGTGCAATGTACTCTGTACAGAACCACCTCATGTGCTCTGCCTCTCAGCCCCCACAAGAAAACCTTATTAAGGGGAAGGGAAGGCTGTAAATCCCCATCAGTAATTTAGGTGGGGAAAGGAAGGTAACAGAAGAGTTTAAGAGAACATCAGGAAATTATTTCTAAGTTAGTGGTACACTTACATCAAGCAAACAATGGGAAGTGTGGAAAGGAGGGACAGCGCTCCTGTCACTCCAAGCACCCCGGGGTCTCCGTGACAAGTGTCCTCCTCGCTGACATGTGTAATCTCAGACACGCCTGCTTTGGCCACAGCCCTCAGTGGCTGAGAACCTTTTGGATCCTCTCTGTGTGTGTGTATGTTGGCATTTCACTCTGGGCTGGTGATATTTAAAGTGTCCAGGTTACACAGCAGAGTAAAAGTATTGTAATGAGGGGCTTTAAAAGTCTGCAGATGTGAGTAAACAGAAGGGAAATTTTGCAGTGCATGTCCTGCAAGAAGCTGATTGCACCTCCTTTAGGTTTGTAATACATTCCTGAAGCTGACCACGATGCATTAGAGACAGATCCTGGGGAAAGGGAATATCTGCTGTGTCCACCCTGGTGTGCTCAGGAGCCAGAGCAGAGTAACAAACCTCTTCCTACTGTGTAGGGGCTTCTTGGAGGAGGCCCCACTGGGGATTCCCTCTTGTTTGTGCCCAGCTGCTCTGGCAGGAGGCTCTTCCCTGCTTGCAGGGCTTCAGCCATTGGGAGTGAATTCCCAATTCCCCGCTGGTGTCCTAAGCAGGCACCAGAGAGCCAGAGCACATCAGTCACTGCACGTACGGTGAACACCGGGGAGGTCACCAGAGCAACTGGGCTCAGTTTTGGCCTGATATCTGATAATTTTGCTATCAAGTGCCCAGCGTGATCCTTCCTTCCCACGACATAGCTGACCTGTACTAGCTGATGGCTCCAGTTGTCCTACGGAGCAGATCCCTGTGGGAATGTTCCTCCCCTCAGACACACACTTTCCTCCCTCACCTCGGTCCTTCCCCTCTGCAATGAGGTGTTTCCTCGTTGTGCTTTTCCTTCTAAGCTCCCCACCAATTGGTCCCCACCAACATGGACTGGAAGCAGCAACAATAACATCAGCAGCCGTAATATCAGCCAGATAACATCTTCCTTTTCTTCTTTTACTCTGCTTCTGCCCTGGTGTTGGCACTGCAGAACAACTGCTTGAACCTCGAAGTGATGGAGCTGAGCGTGTTTCGTGCACAAAAATGTTTCAGGAGAAGCTGTCCAGCCCTGGTTTCCACTGGCAAGGGAATGAGCATGGCTTGGATCCGTGCTGATTTCCGTGTTGGGCCGTGCTGCAGGGATTCTGCTGCAGATGTGGTGGACTCGTGTCCAAACTTCAATTTCCTTTGTGGGCAATGCCAGGTGCAACTGCATCCTTGAGAACATTAGGGATCTATGGGTCATAGATCTGCCAGGCTTTAGTTCTTTCCATAAAAGCGGGTATTTGAGGAATTTCTTCCTTCAGTTGAGTATTTATGTGATATTCAGCACCTTCAATATGCAATTATAAAACAAAACCAAAGTTCTATTATTTCAGAGAGCAAAATCTACTTCTGCTTTGAATTCAAGCCTCCTGAAGTCCCAGTTTTATTTCCAATTTATTCCCACTTATTATTGCTACCATTCCACTTAATGAATTTGATATTTAATACTTTATTCACACATTTTATTTTTGCACCAATTACAGGGAAGACAGATACATTGTTCTTACAGATTTCTGCAATCTTCAAGACATTTTTTTCCTCTTGCATTTTTTTATTTCTTAAAAAATAACAATCATCTTGGTATTTAAAGAGAAAAGCAGCAGGAGCAACATTCTTTTAATGCTTAGGGTGTATTTAAATGAATGTTTTCACTTCTATTTGCTAGAAAAACAAAAATGGTGAGAGAACATCTTCAGTTTATGTCCTTGATAGGTCAAATGAAGTGTGTGTGAAACTGAAGAAGTCCTGCTGTAACCATGCCAGCGGAAATGAAAATTATACCACTCTTACTAACAAGTACACTTCCAAGGGGCTGGAGGTATTAGGAGACTCTAAACAGGTGCCTCTGAACTTAAAATACACTTAATTCCAAAGGCTTGTCTTGTAATTAATTCAGCCAGCACAGAACCTATGAAGAGAATGCAGGGCATAGCACAGCATTACTCAGCATCCCCAAACTTCAAGGAGCATAAGGGCATATAATTTAATTTAAAAAAAACCCATTGAAACTAATTTTTCACATTCATTTCCATCAGGACCATAGTGGCAAACATCAAGGAAAACATTCTCCAACTTACAGCTTAATCTCCTGCAAGAAAAATCTCCATCTGCTATGAAAGGAAAGAGCACACATAAGCCACATCAAAAGGATATCACTCATACTTCAGTTCCAGTTTTTATTCCCATTAACTGGGGCTGGTGGCCTGTAAGTCTGTAAACAGCCCACTGAACAAGTGGAGCTTACCCTGACTCTTTTAGTAACACACACTTGGAGCACAGCTCTTCCGTGCCCGTGCTAACGCACTGGGGTCGCCGCAGGAACCCCCAAAGCTCAGCTGTTCCCCGAGAGCTGACAGCTGGAATTTCCCAGCACGAGCTGATGTGGGCGCAGGGACACTTCGGGGGACTCTGGGCGCCAGGGGAGAGGGGTGAAATCCCCCGAGCTTGTGGTGCAGGTTGGACTGAGGCTGTGTTGCTCTGAGGAAGTGATTGGTGCTGTTAGTGGCCTCCAGGCTGCTGCCCCTTCATTTCCCCAAATATATATCACATAAATTTCTGTCCCAGAGCTTTACACACGAGCACCACAAACCCACAAGGAGCTTCATGGCATCAGGCTTGCTGGAGCTAAACATCACCTGGGAGAGGGTGAAGATGGAGGGGAAAGGATTTGCCTCATCAAAAACTACCAAAAAGATTTGGGAAAAGGAAGGAGCAGCAGCCTGGAGTCCATTAACAGCACTAATCCCGTTTTTGTCACTTGATTTTACTGTGCTTTAGGATTTTCAAAGGACATTACCTGAGCACCAGGCTTCCAAGGAGTGTAAGTGTGTACTGACATCCCTCTTCCCTTGTAGCTGATAAATTCTTCCTTAATGAATATCTTTGTGTCTGATAATTCAATATTTATGATTTGAAGAGTTCCTGTTTCAGACGTGATGGTCTCTGAGGGGTTTTCAATGGGACAATTATTAGGGTGGCAGCTTTTGATGCTCAGAAAGAACTGAGCCTCTCACTGACACTGATGGCTCTGGAAATATCCTCAGTTGTGAAGGAATTTGGGCTCCAAAACTTTCTCACTGCTCCTGATGTAATCCTGTTTAGTGCAGTCAGTTTAGCTGAATTTGGGCTAAAATCAGGGAATGTTATTGTGCTCTTAAACTTTCCATCTGTCGTAATTTCCATCTAATTAAATAATAACTAATTGTAGAAGCTCCTAGAAAACATGTTAGTGTTACTGCTAGTGAGAAATACTGGGGAGGAGAGTTGATAACCACGAGGCAGTTGAGACTCACAGTTAGAAAGGAAGTAAATCCAGGTTCAAAAAAATCCAGGTGGGAAGATCTGAATTTCAGCCCCAGGAAAAAGTGAGGAAAACTTAGAGCCCTACTCCATCCTGACCCAGCAAATATGGAAATATCGTCTTTATCTCCTTACTCTTTCTGTAAAGTGGCAACAACAAATTTGTGCTTAATTACTGAGTTTTGGTGTTGTTAATAACCTGCACAGGTAAATAAGAGATAAGCCTGCTTCTGAAAAAATCATCGCATCAGGCTCTCGTCACGCTCAAGCAGACCTTATTACACACCTTCCTTTAGCCTTCCCGCATTTTCACCACTCTTCTCTCTTTTTTTAGTGAAAATGTAGATTTTAAACACATTTTCGTTCAGTAAAACAGAACAGCAGATAACTACAGGAGCCTTTGAGGTGTTGTTACCATGCCCGAGTATTTAATTGTGGTTAATTCTCTCCCACAATCTGAACCTGACCTGTACAAGACGCACCAAGGGAAAACTCCCCGCCCTTCTCTTTGCTTATATTGTAACATCAGGAGAGCCATCAATGCAAAGCTGCACTGAAGGACTGGGTTGCAGTGAAGACATAACTTTAGACAGCCATGTAATTTCCTTTTCATGTTGGTCCCTGACAAGAGACAATATGTTATAGTTCCAGGAATGGATAACAGGGGAAAGGGGGGAAAGTACAATAGCTTTATTTAAAAGTCTGTACAATCCTGCTTCGCTTTTCAAATAGCTTTTTGGACTCAGCTTGGAACTGTGCTCAATAAATTATAATATTTTTCCAGGTTTGCCATCAGTTAAGTGACTGGTCCAGGGTGTTTCGAGACATCTGGTCTGGTTTCCTGGAGGATTATGATTAATAAATGCTGGCATACAAAAGCAGTTAAACACTTGTGCTCTGCCTTCCCTATAATCTCATATTTAAGATACATTATGCCAAATCCTTCGGTGCTTATGGACCCTCTGTAACTCCGGTGATGAGTTTCCCATGGCTGTTTGTGAGAAATGGATCTATCTGTTACAATCGGTTGTATTCAGATCAATAACAGAGCACGATACACATCATTCAGCCTTCTTAAATTAATAATTTCCAGATTGCCTTTTGAAATTGGTTCTTGCATTGGTTTAGGGAAATTCTGAGTTATGCACGTGTTAGCTCAGGGTGGAAGTGTGCAATTTGTTTTCAGCAAGTGGTGAGAGACAATGTATATCCAATTTTGAGCATTGGTTGGAACATTCATCTTGGGGAGCTGATGGGGAATTTTACCCCATCTGTATTGTACCACCTGTTAAATTTCTCACTAGGGTCTATTTCCTGCCATCTGATTTCTTGCTTTTTTTTAAAACAAAAAACTTAAATTAAAATTCAGACTTTTCAGCAAATATTGCTCAGATATTTGTAGGAATATTACCCTGTATTTAACTACTTCTGCCTTCACATTCTCTCTAAAATACATCATTTCCTTTCGTTTTGCTCCTTCTTCTGAAAACCTTTGAGTTTGTTCTGAGAAACTAACCTTTTGGGGAAGTCTTAAATACCCTGTACTGATGGTGATATTTGGACACCACAGTGACTGAGAAGTGACAACAGAAAATTTCCCTTGGCGGGCCCTCGTGCGAGGATTTTTCCTTTCCCTCGCCTCCCGGGTGGGATTGTTCCCTGTGATGCCAGACATTTCTGAAGTTCATGAGGTAACCCAGCATCCCATCTTGTCTCCAGATTAAGACTTTGTTCAGATGTTTAGGATGTGTTCGAGCACAGCAAGCAGCCTCAATAAGATCCATGAGCCAGCGCTGCCTCCCATCCTTTCGACTGCACCTCCCCGCAGCCAGGACTAGGAAAGAAACCTCGCAATCCGACTGTTTTCACTGCATTATTCCAACAGAACAGCTATGAAATATGGGAGTGTTTCGTGCCTTTAGCAATATTATGAGGAGCATCGCCACTGTCTGGGTCTCCAGGAAATCCTGCAGAGCTCCAAATCACTGGGATTTAAAGGAAGCTCCTGTAATTGCCCCGGCATCCAGTAAAAGGTTCGGGAAATCAGATTGGTGCAGCTGTGTGTGTGTGCATGGACACCTCTGATATTTTATCCTTAATATGCAGATGACAGTGGAGAAGAGGGAATGTTCTCTTCTGAGCGAGACCATTTCGGGACCATTTCGGGAAGAGGATTTTTACTGTGTTGGTATTCGTGTGATAAATCACCTTCTATTGCTGCACTCCTGAAATTAGCAGATGAAATGGCATTCCACACTGAGAGGCACAGTATTGGGAAATTAAATTTATTGATAAACATAGCCTTGTTTATTATTTTCTTTTTCCTAACCAGGTATTTTGCAGGGAAATATACGTCTTGTGTTTACTTCTGTTTGTTAATGCTTTGATAAATCAGACATTTTTAGTATTCTATCAATGGCAAAAGTCTAATTGCCTTATTGTATTCTGATTTATTTCTTTCCTTACTTTCTTTGCATCCGCAGCCCAACAAATGAGTCTCCAAAGAGATATATGTTATGATACAGTGTCAGTGAAATTAATCCTGATCAATTTTAAAGTTCACATTTTTATTTGATGACTTTCCTGGGAATCACTAAAACCGAGATTGACTCGGCCTCTTTTTGTTGGTTAAATATTGTTGTTTGAGAACACCGGATACAGCAGCAGAAATCTCATTATGATTTACCAGTTCTGTGGGAGGGAAAAGCCACAAAAGCAATGATTTTTGCTAATTAATAGCCACCAAATCCTGCTCTTTGCTGACACCAGGGAAGGGTCCCCAGTAAGGGTCTAATGGTGAAAAGTGTTACTTGCCTGGGAACACCTTTACCTGTGAGAGGTCCCTGGATGTAAGAAATGGAGCAAGATAAATTCTTATGTCTTTCTAAAAACCAGGCTCTCTGTTTCCATCAGGATTTCAGTCCTGCAGCTCTTATGAATGCACATGATCTCTGGAAGAAATTGGAATTTTAGGTTATTGTGAGAAAACAGAGATGGGTTTATTCCCATTTTTTCCTTTTCTGTTAGAAAATAGGTTTTTTCTCAGTTTGTAAATGCTTCCATAAAATAACCATGCAGAAATATAAACCAGGCTGCGCAGGCAGGTAATTTTTGGGGTGATTTTGCTTATTTATGTCTTTAATTTGTCAACAGAACTCAGGGGTTTTTTTCAGGTCATCATGGTAGGCAATGCTTTTGACCCAAAGGAAACAAAAGACTTTCTGTTTTGGTCCTGTGATTCCTGCCTTCTCCGAATCAAAGGAGATGGGGACATACAAGAGTTATCGCTATCAAAAGGAAATAATTCTAATGTCCACAGTGCCCAACAAATCCGATCTTAGGCCTTTCTCCCCACTCTTACCCCTACCTTGGAGAAGTTTAAACAGCATAACCAGCTTCTGTGAGGAACCCAGATTTTTTTTTTTTTTCATCGTTAATGTCAAACAAACATTTATTTCAGGTGCAAAGCCTCGGGATATGTTAGTGGAAACAGTGGCACTGCTGTTCTATTGCTTACTGCCCACTAAGTGGGTGGGAAAAGGGTACTGTGACCCTTTTACCCTTCCCACCAGTCTCCCTAACAG
This sequence comes from Mystacornis crossleyi, assembly GCA_013400655.1. Classification (NCBI taxonomy): domain Eukaryota; kingdom Metazoa; phylum Chordata; class Aves; order Passeriformes; family Timaliidae; genus Mystacornis; species Mystacornis crossleyi. The sequence continues at coordinate 23,897 of VYZQ01001169.1, forward strand.
CTTTGGCCTTCGGGTCAGCTCAATTTCCCCTCTCGTGAGTGGCCATTACCGAGCGAGGATGTGATAAATGCTTTTTGGAGGGGCCGGCAGCGCCGGCAGCGAGCGCTGGGAAGGAGGGAGCGGGTCCAGCCACACGGAGCCCAGGCACAGCCCGGCTGCCGAGCTCCCGCCTGTTCCCTAGCAACACGGCCGACATCACCAAAAAATGAATAGACCCACAAACAAAAATGAAAAGGAGATAAAAAAGAGTAAAAGTCTATGGGGCTCAAAGGTTAATATTCCTCTATCTAATAACTTAGTTTCAGAAAATTGCATTTTAACCTTTTCGAAGCATCCGGGAGAGAGATTTCTTTGAAATTAAATTAGATCACATTTGTATGAAATGGGGGGCGAGAAATTAAATGCAGAATTTATTATTTTTGCCATCTTCCTACCCAGTATTTCTGCAATTCCTTGTGTTTTCTGTTGACTTCCACTGCTCCACTCCGCAGCTGCGTGTAGCCTGCAGCCTGCAGTGGAGCTATTGATGGCCCCGGAGTGGAGCGTGCTGGCCTCATTTTGTATTTTGTGGAATTTTCTCTTGGAGAAAAGGAAAGCCTTGCCCAGCACGGCATAACCAGACCTTGTATCCCCGCCGAACTCCCCATCCATGTGGCACCTCTCGGAGAGAAGGAACAGCGAGTGACACCTTGGGAGTCCCAAAGCAGAGGCAGTGGCACCTTGGGAGTCCCAAAGCAGAGGCCTGGCAGAAGCAGGAATGAGCCCTGGGCCCGGGGGTCTCTGGCCTGGGAGCCTCAGTGCTCCGTGTGCCATTCCCGTTCCTGCCATGCATCCACATCCCCGCGACACCTGGAGCTGGTGGTGTGCCCGCCCTCCTCCTCAACAACCAGCCCCCACCCCGGCACCAGTGGTCTAAAAGCTGGAATGCAACAGGAACCGACTGGAAATGGAGAAGCCCATGGTAGGGTCAGCTTGTACTCCCAGGGGTGCCTCCTTTAGTAAATAGTTTTGCTTACTCTGATCGGTTTTCATTTAAACAAACAAAACTCTTTCAGATCAAATAAGTTGCGAGGAGCTGAAGTCCATTTCTGTTAACTCCCTCTCTGATCTGGGCAGACGGAGCTTTCACCTTGCCTTCCTTCCCCGCAGGGAACCATTAGAAATTCCCATTTTATTACATAAGCCTTATTTAAACCTCTGGATCCAAATTCCTGCTCCAGCTACCGTGGTGTAAATCTGGAGTTACTCCTCGTGCTCCTGTGGGGTTATTTTGAGGCTGTAGCAGCGCTGCTGGGGCAGGATCCAGCCCCTGAATTCCTTGGCTGCCAGGGAAATCCAGGAAAGCGATTGTTCTATTTGTGTCATGGCTGTTATATTTAACTTCACAACAGAATGCCTTTAAACTTTACTGCCATCTTTAAACCAATGAGCTGTATGGTTAACTAATTTTCCTGTGCACTGTATAATACAGGATCGATAATGCTGTTTCCTCACATAATATATTTGCTTTCTTCCACTCACTCTCTTCATATATATCGTATAATTACAAATACTGAAATTTATGGGCCATGTAAACCCGTGTTTTAAATACAGCAGATCACCACAGCTGGGATGGTTGCTGTTATTTAGCTTATTCCAATCAACACCTCCCATTGGAGACAGGGAATCTGTGGGTGCACAGCAGGTGAAATGGTCCCATGCTGTGGGTGCTGCTGGCTGAGTCTCCCACCAGCCCCTCAGCCCAGCAGCACAGCAACTTCTGAGCTGGTGGGAGAGGCTGAGAGATGGGAAGCACCACTGGGGGCTTTCCTGGTGGCAGGGGAATGATGCTTCCGAATCCCAGAATGGCTTGGGTTGGAAGA
>VYZQ01001169.1:30268-49748 GCA_013400655.1 Mystacornis crossleyi
CCCACACACCCACAGACGCACAGACGCACAGACCCACAGACCCACAGACCCACAGATGTACAGACCCACAGACACACAGACACACAGACCCACAGACCCACAGACACACAGACCCACAGACACACAGACCCACAGACCCACAGACACACAGACGCACAGACACACAGACCCACATCCTGGGCACGCTCGAGCATGAGAGTGTCCAGAGACAGCCTTCGTGTGCTCCAAACCAGCACAGCTCCCTCAAGGCTCTGTTTGCTGATCAGTTCATATTTCACTCTGATCCTCCTCCCCTCCTGTCCCCTCTGAACACTGTGATCTTTCTCTTGCACCCAAATTTCTCCACGGTGTGCCAGTGGCTGTACATTAAATTACTGACGTTGACGCTTCCTCTCTCTATCCTGTTATGAACTTGCCTTTCCCAGTTTCAATCACAACCTTCTCATTAGGTGCTGAGAGATGATGTTTGGTGTCTGAAAACGTTAATGAGACAGGTTGAGCACCTTCAAACAAGCGCATGAAGGAGAGGGAAATGAGGTGTGAATCCAGGCTGAAATTCGGGCTGCTGGAGGAACCGACATATTCACTACCCAGTTACAAACAAAAAGGGGGAAAAATTTTGTTTTCCAAGCGTGGATTAGTCATTTTTTAATTCTCTTTTCTGGCTAATTACAAAAAGCTTCCACGGGAAGGACTTCCAGGAGAGGATGAGGGTGTCGGAGCTGTGCTGGGCAGAAGCCGTGCTAGGAGTGAACTCTGGCCTGCTCACTCTATTTAGCAAGCTCTGAGATGTGTAAGTGCATTATCTGCAAGGCTGCTAAAGAGCGCTTAGGGAGGATTTGTGGGTCTGTGGGAAGGACAAAGAAAAATGTTTTCTAATAAATTATTCACAGCCTCACAATCCCTTTTGGGCAGATTGTTGCTCTGTTTGCCCCAGCGCTTCCCGGCTTCTCTCCCGGCGTTCACACGCGGAGTTTCTCACCTCCAGAGAGCAGCAGAGATCTCAGGCAGGCTGCTGCAGCTAATGGTGGCAATTAATAACTTGTCATAATCCCGAGGATGAAAGGGAGGGCTCGCCATCAGCAGTCAGGTCATGGCGCTTCTCTAAAGCAAATGAGGTGCAGGTGTTGTCCAGATTTAAGAGCTTTGCTCCGCTGTCAGTGCACTGCGGTGCCAAGCCCCAGCCACAGCATCACCCTACAGGTACATAACTTACTGCAGGAGTTTTCATGCTCCAGGTGCACACGCATTTTCAGCCTCCCCCCTTCCACCGCTGTTCATTAGTGGCGGAGAGGAATCCTCGGAATGTTTCAATAAATCATAACCCGGCACAGCTAATTCCAAACCCGTAATTGCAGCGTGCCCGGATATTTGCACACACCAGGCAGAGCAGGGAAGCTTTATTTTGCGTTTGTAAACAGAAATGTGTTTGGAAGGGGACGTGTTATCTTTGTCTTTTAATTGAACGTTGTGGATAAATGGCTTGGCTACCTAACAGCGGCTCAGGTCCATGTTCTCTGCTCAAGCTTGAGAAAATGAAACCTCGTTATGCCTTCGGTTAAACAACAAACTGGAGAATCACTTCTTTCCTAGACAGCTCCGTTGGCTTCTCCTTTTTCCGTTGCTGTGGGTCAGTTCTGCTTGAAATGAACCAAGTTTACAAATCTCTGCTGGTTTGTACACTCCTATTATGCAGACTAGGTTATGCATTTGTAACTGTCACGCGAGTCAGGGTGATCCAGCATTCTCATCTGACCCTGTTCATTTAAATGGGTGCGTCTTGTTGACATTGATTCATGTTATAACTTATATCGATGCATTATAATCCCTTTGTGTCATCCCACTGGTTATTTCTACTCAAATGTTGTGAATAAATGCTGGCAATAACGGTCCGTGGGATTTGGAGCTGTTTTAAGGGATGTGGAGCCCACCTGAAGTCCCGGATGAGTGCCTCGTGCTGGCTTTTCCTCTGGAAGACAATTAACATGCAAAGTATCCCATTCCTGTGCATTTGCATGGCAAAGTGTCTCCTGGCTTATTAATAATTTGGGGCTGTGCATTCCAAATGTATATTGCACTCAACTAAAGGGATAAGTAAACACCATTATGCATGCATGTAGGTCTTTATCAAGGTGTGGTTGATAATGTTTTAAAGCAGAACTATTTCTCATGAAAATAGCTCCTCTTAATAGCCTCTGTCTCTCTATTGTGCTTCTTAGTGAAACATAAATCACTAATATGTTTTCAGCTGCAAACTACTCTCTTTTTCCATTGTATTCACAGATTTAGTGGCATTTCAAATAGATAAACACAAGCAACATCTATCAACACTACAAAAAGGGGGCCTTAATCAAAGCTCCAGGTCCCAGGTCTCAGCATCTCCATTTACCTTGAGATAAATCCATTGGTGTGACCACCACTGCACAGGGTGACAAATCACCCCAGTCAGCTGAGCAGTGCAAGGGCTTATTGGCCTTTCTTTAAGTGGTCTTACCCTTCAATGAAAAGGATGGTGCTTGTCAAGCAGGGCCAGATTAAAGTTAGACAAAAAGAAATGATCTGTTATTAGAAAACTCCGATTGAGAATCACAAAACAGGAAAGAAATATGAATAAGAATTTACAGTGAGGATGCTCCCCCCACCTTTTCTCATCCTCCCCCAAGCAGAAATTAACTTTAATTACTTTCCCAGCTTAGCACATGATGAATGTCAAGACAACGAGGCATTAACATTAAATAAATATGTGGCTCTGGGAATGTGCCTGGTGGAGCAGAGGACAAGGGCAGCCTGTGCCTTGCTGGGGCCTGGGATGGAGCTGCTCCAGCTCAGGTGTGGCTGGAGAACATCACTGGAGAGCTTCCCTCAGGGCTGGCAGGGCTGGATCCACAGCAGGGAGTGGCTCTGGAGAGATCCACGGCATCTCCTGCTGGGAGAAAGCCCTGTGTGAGCATGGATCTCTGCAGCTGGAGGACTGGGGTTGGGAGGGAGGGTGGTCACAGAGCCACGAGCAGAGTCATGGCCTGGTCGGTCAAGGGCCTGTTGGTGCCAAGGGCAGCTTGGAAAGGCTCCTGATGCTTCCAGGAGCACATTCTGACCTTGTTTACAATGGCACAACTGCGGAAGCACCACAGTCTCCTCTCAAGGTTGGCCTTTAGTATTTTAGTTCATATAGTTCCTAAAAAGAAACTTGAAGTTCAGAAATAACCCACATGCAGACAGGCTGAAGCCTCCTGAATGTCATTAAATTGTCTCAATAAATAATGGGCAAATTCTTCCCTCAAAGAGTACTCACAGCCTCTGACTTGTGTTCTGTTGAGCCACACAAATGTAAGACTGTGTTTTGAAACCTCTCAAAAAATCCTACTTTTAAAAAGGAAACGACTGAACAGGCAGCAGCTGAAAAATTTCAGAGCAAACCTGCTTGGAAAACGGAGCAAATATTTGCCCATCCAATCATCTTGCTTGCTACAGGAATTCACAGTGAGGGTCTAGTGAGGCAGTAAGAGGAAAAAGAGGGAAATTATCCATGTTATGTTTATTTCATAGGGCCAATGTATATGGCTGGCTGCATGGTCATGGGTTTTTGTTTGGTTTTTTTCCCCATACCGTTGAGGTTCATGCATTTAAAATGCACTTGGTTTCTCGTGACTTGATAGACCACTATAGAAAGATTAATTTTCTGTAATCATTTGATTTGATAAATGTCTACATAGCCCAGCACAAGTTTATTTTCTACTTATCCTGATCCTGAAATTAGTTGCTAAGGGTACTCCAGGGAAACACTTCCATAATTATAAATAGGGCCTGACAACAGACATTTACAATTGCAATAATGTAAAATGGTTATATTTCACCTCAGAGCAGAAAATGCACTGGTAGGGACACGCAAAGGAAGCGTGTGCAGCTTCCCCGTGGTTAAATAGACGTGGCCTTGCCTGGCAAAAAAGTCAGTAGTGACTGTTCTTCATTAATTATTTTATATTTTGAGGTGCAGACAGTAAGATAACAGAGAAATTAAGGGACTTGTACGAAACGACAGCAAAGCAAACAGCAGAGGCAGGGGAAGGTCAAAGCTTCCCAACTCCTTAAATGGAGAAAAAATTGTGCTCTGCCAGTTTGTGAAGTAATCCAAAATTAATGTTCGGATTGGTACCTCCAAAGCTGGACCCAAACCCCAGTGACCCCGTGGGGCACGACACGCTGGGTGCGGGATTCCTCTGTGCTGCCGTGACCTGTCTTGGCGTTCAGCAGCAGATTTCTACCCCAGGATAAGGAGAAGGTGCTGGGGCTGCAACACAGGGTGACCTCGGAGGGGTCAACAGAGCCGTGACACAGCCCTGGTGCAGCAGCACAGAAAAATAAACAGGCAGACACCATTCCTAAGCCTTTTAAGGCTGTAAAGTGCTTTGAAGAGGCACGGAACATCCTGGAGGTGGAGAATTATTGGCCACAGTCCTAAGGTGAGGCCAAGCAGCAGGAGGAGATGGATTGAAGCCAGTTTGTCCTTCCTGGGCGAGCCTTGTGCCAGCAGGCTGGGGCTGTGGGACTCCTTCAGCTGCAGCAGGGAGGAGCCCAGGAGCTCTGCTCTGGAGCACTGTTTACTGCAGAGGCTGCTTGCTCTTTTATGAGGCACCTCCACCAAAAGGCACAGCAGAGACAATTAAAAAGTGTCATCTCGAAGTGCCTTTTAATGCAGTCCCAGTGACGGTGGTAGTCCACATATAATAAAATATCCATTTAAAGATACCGGTTGTATAGATATAAAATACCAAGTAATGCTCAGAAGTTAAGGGAACGTAATAATTATCTGATAAAATGTCTAATATACATAGGCATAGCCTTAAACTGCCGTGGTGATTGCACAGTAATTTAATATAAATTGATTAAGTACATTTTTACTGATGCTTAAAGACTAGTCATAGCATGGGAAATGATGTTTTGTTATCAGCTGTTACTAAATGCACAGGATTTGCTGGAATAAATCCAAGTGTTGGCTTTAAGGCACAATATTTAAACAGTTTCCAGCTGCTGTTCCTGCACTCCAGGTTGAATAAATTTACCAAACACCACACGAGGACTTTCCAAGTCCGCGGGGTCCTGACACCCACAGGGACAGGGCACACCAAGGTACAATAGAACAGCAGAGTTGTCCCAGCCTTTAGAAGAAAACCAGTTGCTTTCACCAGCATAAAGAGAGGAGAATCCTCACATTCCTCACGTAGAAAAAAATCTTTTGCCTGGTGAGGTGATTAAAGGCAGCATCTTGTTTGAGGCAGAGATACCGAAATAAAGATCACTTCAATTTACACCTCCCAGTTGCTAAGAAATTTCTTCTTGATCTGCAAATAAGGAACCCCTGGACAAGCATAAGCTGCCACATCATTAGGTTATTTTCTATTATGAAAATGGCATGAATATTATTAAAATGTAACTATAAATATTTATGCTGATAGAAACCCCACTGTTGTTGCTATTATTTTTATTGTAATGCCTTAGAAGACATGCTGGATAATGGCAGGATTCAAGAGGTCACTGGAGGTAAAGAGGGGAATTTTTCTGGAGTTATCATTGCTGAATACAAACTGCCGGGGAAGGTACAAGGATTTTTTCACATCTGAAAAGTCACTATTTCTCTTTTAAGAAGAGAACATATTCTCTTTTAAATCTTTAAAGATCATCTGTTCTGCAGTGCCTGCAAATCATTACTGTTTCATACTGGTTTGCCAAGCAGAGAGCTCAGCTATCCATTTTTCTGCTGAGCTCTTCCCATCTTGGCTCAAACCCTCACCTTCCCTGCCTTGCTCACCCCAACCTCTGGGAGCAAAAGTGGAATTTCGAAGAACTGATGTAAAACAGAGTGATAATAATTGCAAACCTTGTGTTCTGAAGCCCAGAGTCTGAGTGAACAGCCCTTTCTGAACTGAATGGGGAGAGGGGGAGATTCTGGCAGACAAACTCCCCCACAAAACACGGACCATGAAGAAATGCCATTTCCGTGAAATCAGCCCGAGGTTTCTGAACTATTGAAGGAATTATTGCTTCAAAGACAGACTCAGAAATTAGCAGTGCTGAGTGGATGGAGCAACTCGGGGGGTTTTATGTTTACGGGGAAAATAAATGTTCGTCCTTTATATAAATCCTAAAGAAAGACATTTTCTCGAAATGTTGGCTCTTCAGTTTTGCCTGAAATTGCAATTAAGAATTTTTGGCAGTTAGGGTAGCAAAACCTAATTAGTTCAAACAAAAAATACTAGCATAGCCTCTGAGTCAAACCCATAGTTTTACACAATACAAGATGTATTCCAGCTGTATTGTTTGGGCTCTTTGTAAGACCAGAGGGAGCAAAAGCACTTTCCGAGGGCTTGGCAAGTCTCTGGCAAAACACTGGGCAGAAAAACCTCCAGATAAGGAGGCGATTTGAGGTAAAAGAGAGAAAACTCTGTGCGTGTGTGTGTGTGAAATAAAGAAGCACACAAAGAGTGCGATTTTTGTGATGAATCTGGGAAGAGTGTAAAAGTAGGTATAGAGCAGTGACATTCTCTGCAGGGGAAACAATTCCTGCCATGAGCAGAGAGTGTTTCAGTTCTGCTCTGGACTGGTCTTTTTCCTAAAGGAGAACAGTTAAGACTGGTCTGTCTCTAAAGGTCTTTTGTCAAATAAACAAATGTGAGAGTCATAAATGCCCACTTGGTATTGAATGTGAGACACCTCAGGGAGAATTTTGGGGCCTTTTGCTCTCTAGGATTTTTTTGATTCTTGCTCTGTGAAATACGGATTAAACTCTCACCTCAGTAATTAATGAATCACTAATTCATGTTTGTAAAGTGCTCAGATCTTAAAGGTATTTCCCAATCCAAAAGAATCCATGGAAACACGCAGTTGGTTAGCAAAATGTTGTATTACAAATAGGAGTGTGAGGACAATTTCAGAGTTAACCCATGTTTTTATTAAACCTGGTAATTTTTTTTTTTTTTTAAAGACCCGAATTTCAGTTTCTTTCCAATAGGAATGGACAGCTCCTCTCTTCCCTCCCTCCTTTGCCGGCTGTTCGAACGGGGTGGAATTTCACCAGCAGATTATTCCAGCCGCTGTTGCAAACCACGGGCCGCCAACAAACTCTTGAGAACGGAATTTCTTGCTCTCAAAATCTCTCTATGCGGTCGCGTCCCAGCCAAGGCGAGTTGAGAACCAGCCTCAGCTCGGAGCAGCTGAGCCACGGCTTTCAGTGCTCCTTGCAGTGCAAGCAGCACAAACTTCAGGGCCATCAGGGCGGGTTTTAAGCCGCCTCGCAGGAGTGCTGGAGATCTTTGGGTCATTACAAGGCAGTGGACGCGAGTAAAAGCCTCTCGCAGTTCATTAGCAGGGAAGATGCTGCTCGGTTTTTTCTGCTAAATCACACAATTTATATAAACTGCGGGAGGTGGGGAAACTGAGTCAGCGAAAACCCGGCCAGGAGCCCAAGCCAAGGAACGGCCAAATTTCTGTGAGCTCAGGGCAAACTTGTTTTATTGAATTTTACTTTTATATGCCATATTAACATCTCATTTGCATACAGATTGCGCTCCATCTTTACGCGAAAAGTGCACCGTCAGCAGTTCTGCACAGCCGAGGAGTGGCACAGCAGCATTTAAATACTCCTGGTAAATTTTAAAGCAAGATGCCGGAGCTTTTGGTCAATCTGCTTCACTGGTTATCAGAAATATTTGTCTTTCCCTTCCCAGCACAGCGGTGGCTGAGGGGTGATTTTATTTATTCCTTTTCGGATTGTTGGAATGCTTCAGCTACTCCAGGCACAGACTGCTCAGGAAATCCAGTGCTCTCCACATGAGGCTTCCCTGCTCCTGCAATCCTACTTGTGCAAGCAACAGCACAGGAGCAGCTCTGCCAGGGCACTGGTTTGGCCACAACCTTCTATTTACTAGAGGAGGTGAACACTTCATCTCTTATTGCTGTTACCAGTGGTAGAATTGCATTAGAGTCAAGCAGAGAGCCCAGAGTGCTGAGCAGAATGAAATGTAAATAATCCAGCACAAGCACATCCATGCACTGGAGCAGCTGGATATGATCCATTACCATAACACAGATTTCTCTCCTTGTACATAGGTAATTCCCAGCTGCCCTGATATTTCTTTTCAACAATCAGCTCTTCATTTATGAGTTCTAATAGTTCTATTTGGAGGCTAAACAAATAAATTCACCTACCAGGCATTAGAGAGAGATGACAGTGTGGTATTAACAGTTGGTACCTGCCAGGCCGGGGTAATAGAGATGAGAGTGATAATACATAAATACAAACAGTGAATATCACTGGGCAGCTACAGATGGTGTAGCTGCCCTTCTGTGGTCGTGCAGAGACGCCGTGTTTGGTGAAAACGCCGGAATTTTGGGGTGTTGTAATTGGTGCTGGCAGGCAGCAGTGCAAGCCATCGCCTCTGGTACTGTCGCTAAGTGGACAAAGCAAATAATGTGGATGTGCTGAGGAAGTTTCAGAGCTGCATCCCCCAAATCTGAGCCTCTGGAGGCTGCTCTCGGCCCTGCATTTGGGGTGCAGTTACGTTAAATACACGCAAGGCTTGGCTGCCAGCCAGGGCACCGCTACTGTCCTGCCCTGTGGCATCAGTGGCACGGGGAAACAACCAACTGCTAATGGCACTAATTAGGAGCCGTGGGGCTGATTTATACCTTTGGTCACTCTACAAGCAGTGGAAGTGCTGAGGTTTGCAAGGATAACAATTATTGGCTCGGGCGATGATTCTTTCATCAAAGATGGACATCTGGTTTTTAACTGTTAGGATTCAGAACTGGGATCAGGGAAAACATTCCAGTGAGTGCAACCAACGGTCCAAGCATTTGCTCTTAATTCAGCTTTGAAAGTAAATCTATAACCAAAAAAATGATGAAGTGGGAAGGTTGTGTGGCAGATAAAAACTCCAAGTTGTTGATTATTTACTGTACCTAAAGGTGTATGCGATATTATTTATATACCATATAATGTATCTTTCAGAGACACAAGTACAACTTAATAGCACCAAGTGCTTCTTATCTGAGTATCTCAAATATTAGTGACCATAATCTCTTTGTACTCTCAGCAGATTTAATGGGAAGCAGCCAGTAATAGCCTCAGCACAAATCCCTACCCAGATTATCCCTAAATTCTGTAGTTATTGGAACTACAGCACACATTCTTCTCAGCCAACCAGCTGTTTATCCCGAATTAGGGTTGTGCACACAAGGAATATTACTGAGAGCACTGGCACTGCCTGGTTTGGCACAGCTGGGACTGGAATTCTGATTTTCTTTTTTCCTGAGATCTGAATTTTGCCACCTCACGCTTGGAGGTGTCAGTGTGCGTCCCCTGCGGTGGCCAGGAGCTTCCCCTCTTGCTGAGACCTGTGTGTGCTCCTGGGAACCGTCTCCCTCAGGAACAGCGTTACAGCTGCGGGAGAGAGGGAACACAGATCCACAGTTAAAACACATCCTAAAATCACCTGCCTTTGCCAAAAGACGAAAATTCCTCAGCCTCCAATTTCTCGTTCTGTGCTGTTTGTGTGCAAGCTCCATCCCGAGGCGAGGCAGGATGACCTCCAGGAAAAGAGCAGGATGTGTTTTAGAAGAGGCAGGAAATGTGATAGTCTGGAAGCTTGGAGTACAAGATCCAATCTCTCTCCATGGATGGCAAGAGCATGTCAGACATAATGGAATATTAAGAGAAGGAACCTATTGCAGGCTCAGGGGACTTGGGTAAGGTAGCATTAAAAACTTTGCTGCTATTAAATCTCGGGGAGCTGGAGATAATTTTGCTTTAGAGGAGCGTGGCTGCTGGTGTGGTTAAAAATGCTATCGAAAAATCCACTCAGGAGGAATCCCTCAATAAAACAGAAACAATTGGGGCTACATTGGAAGTTCCTGCTAAGGAAAACATCATTTGGCAGAGAAGATTGGAGAGGCTGCAGAGTGACAGCAGAAGTGGAGTTTTAGGACTGCGAACGGGAGCTGAGGGAAATGGTGGAAAGACTATTGAGACTTTATTAACTGCTACATTGGGGATCAGAAAAAGTGCTCCCCACAGAGAGAGAAAAAGCCTTTCCCAGAGCACTGAAACATTTGGCATCAGCTGCCGTGCTCGGGAGAGGGATGAAACCATTCTTTTTTTTATCTGAAAACCTGCAAATTGCAGTCACAGAGCAGGTAACCAACAACAAAAAGACATTTCCTGCCCGTAAATGTTTTCGTACAAGAGGTTCTATGCTCCAAGAAAATTGTGACGTGCACAAGTATCAGAGAAACTGAAAACTGGGTCGTATATAAATTCTTCAAAGCTGCCTTCTGGTTGGATTCCTGGGTAGATAATGACACCGCATTCCCTGACTCCCCCTGGATTCTGGTATTCAGCCACCAGCCTTAGTTAATCCTTCACCCAGTACATCTTCCTCACTAAGGACAAAGGAGAAAAATCAGTATATTTAGAAGCAAATAGAAATATTTGGATGTATTTGGGGTTTTTTGCCAAGCTAAGACACGACTGAAGACACAAAAGACTGTCTTTCTATCCCTCAAAAAATTAGTACTGACTGCCTACTTCTGTTAAAGGACTGGAATGCGTAGCAGTGGAATTGCTCTTCTTATTTTAGTTTTTATTTCAACTTGGCATTTCACAGGCTACAAAACACCCTAAACTGGGGTAAATCAAGGCTGAGCAGAGCACCCCTGAGAGGAGTCAGAGGGATAGAAACACTCAGTGATGGGAGGCAGTGAAGGAATTGGGAAGAAAAACCCGAGTTTTCTAAAAGCTTTTTTTAATGTCTTGAATTAGATGCCCTCTTTAAAAGCAGCGAGTTGCTGCTGGCACCGTGGGGTCTGGGGGTTTCTGTGGTTTGCACTTCTCGGAGGTGTTGCTGTCCCTGGAGACCCCAATCCCTTCCCTGGCTCTGTGTGGGAGGAGTTTGGGGCTGTCCCCAGGCCCTGTAGGGTTCCCACCCCTTGGGTCCCCAGGATCCGTGGCTGAGGCCTCCTTTCCTTGAGGCTGAGCTGCCCGAAGAGCTGCAGGTGCCTCATGGAACTCTCCTTCCCTGTCTCATCCAGTGGAGATCCCCATTTCTCGTTCGCTGGGGAAGCTGCTGACAAGGCAGGAAATGGCAGAAATTCCACATTTTTAGATTCGTTCTTCATCTCATCTACTGTCCTCAAAGTCTTACTGCGAGTAAAGGAAAAATATCCTTGTCCTGCGCCTAGAACCAAGAATTCTTATCTTTCAAAGATATTTTCTTCGAATTTTAGTGGGGACGATGGTCATCCATTACTTCACATTGAAGATAAAGGTAAGGAAAGAGCAGGATTTTTATCAAAATCCTCCTTTAAAGCAAGCCCTTTTGTGCTACAGCTGTGAGATCCATAACATGAAGTAGAAGCAGGGGACCCCATAACAGCTGTCACAGCATCTGAAGACTTTCCTTCCTCAAAAGAAACCTACTCTGGTACGGAAACATAAAACAACCCAGAAAGGCAATTTTAACCAAAAGAAAAGTCCTTTAATGAATTGCAAAGAGACTGTAAACGAGCCCAGAAAAAACTGATGGGGTGAACAAAGTACATAAAAATCCCCTGTGCATTCGCTGTTTATAAATCAAGCTCTCACCCACCACGCTTGGAAGAGACATCCAAAGGAACTTATCAAATTACGTAAAAGGTCAGGGAATGTAAAATACTGAACAGACTGTTATGGGATCATCTTTAATCTTTTCCACCACCTAAAAACTTGTGGGGAGGGGTAAATGATAGTAAATGAATTGAGGAAGCCAATGAGAATTTTTGGATTATAAAGCCAAAATTGGAGACATTTTGTTCATTTGAAAGCTCTGGTGCTTGCTGGAAATTCTGTCCAGTCACTGAAGACATTTGGGAAAGTTAATTCTCTGCTTAATTTTCCTTAATGTGCTATGGATTTTAAAAAACCCCAACGAAGTTTGAAAGTGTTTATGCCATTATTTAGTGTCAGAACTGCCAGTTTCGTTGTTGCACAACTCCTTCGGGGTGGTGTTAGCCCTGTTTTACAGAGGAAAGCCAAGTTTATGGTCACAAATCCCATTTTATTCCTGCATCCTGGTGACAGCTGAGGTAGGGGATTCTCAAAGCACTCCGAAGTTAAGCAAAGATATCCCATTCTGTCTGAATGTTTTATTTCTCTCTGTTTAGACACAAGAAAGTGGGGCTTGATCTCCAGGTCCGAGCACTCTCTGAGTTCTTCTTCCCACAGGGAGTAGAGGAGTTGTAGAGGAGGCTCCCTCTTTCTCTTTGTTCCCTCACTTGTCATCAATACAAAGAAATTCTTCATTTGAGCTTATGGACCCCTGGTACGGTTCCAGAGACTCAGGACTCTGAGAGTTTCATGTGCTTCATGTGGTTTTCAGTGGATGGAATTGGAGTCTCTGGGAGGTTACACTTGGTTTTGGCTTAATCAGAAATTTCCTTGGGGTTAGTTCCCTCAGGCCTCCTGGGTAGCAAACCCGCACCACCTCTGGTTCTGAAACCTCCAAATGATCCTTTTTTAAAAATACATTTTAGGCTAATTTTTTCTATAGGAGAGAAAATTAAAATTACTCTTTCATCCCAATCCACCCCCCTTTTTTTTTGTTTTTTTGTGAACTAGGTAGGGGCCAGATTTTCTTAGTTACCTGTGTCTAAATGTAATATTTCTTGGCTGTTCTGCCACTTTATGGTCACTTGAATGAAGAAAGCTCTAAAAGTCACGGGATCAGAAGTGTCCCATTGCAATCTAAAGCATCAGGCCTAGGTTTGTGACATGGTGAGAGGAGTTACATCCCAGGAAACAGAAGTACCTAGAAAAGAAACCCTCTTCTGTTTGAAACCTGGGAAATTCAAGGAGACTCGAGATTCAGCACCCTCACTGTATGATGGCAAACACACCAAAATCACGATTTTAATCTAAAATTTGTTACTTAGGTGCATCCTCCCACTGGTTTTCTCCTTCTCAGAAATCTCTTTAATTTGTTATTTATCTTATTTTTCTTCTTTATTTTCTTAGCTAAAAAATTTAACCAAACTAGCTCAAAATGGAATTGTGGATTTGTACTGGTTTAGCCAAATTTAGAAATATATCCTCCGGGAGAGAGGATAGGTTAAAAACCACCCCTCCACCCACCAGGTCCGGGAAAAATAAACTTATTTCCTCGAAGGAAAGTGAAAGAGATAAAACTATTTATTTAACAAATACACGGGTAAAGGATAATAATGCTAACTCTGGCTATGGAGAGAAACCTGAAAGATTTTAAAGTCCTTCTGTGGGTGTGGTCACTCCCCTCTCCTGAAGAGCTGATCGGGGCGGGGGTCTCCCCCCAAAAGCTGGTGGAAAGTCCTCGGGTGGAGTTCTGATGTTCTGATGTTCTGAACAAGTCCAGAAGAAAAGAAGAAGGGGGAAAAGAAAAAAAAAAAATCCCAGGGAAAAAAAGGAAAAAAAAATCCCTTTCCGTCTTTCTCTCTCTCCCAAGAGAAAGAAGAAGAGCAGAGGAAAAAAAAAAACTGGAATCCAGCTTCCCCCTAATCTCTGTGTCCTTGAAAACACCAAAACTGTTTCTTTTCCTCTCTTCTCTCTTGGGCTCTGTTTTAAAGGCACAGAAATCATGTCTGGGCACAGACTGGTGAGATGGGATATAACAGCATAAAGTCACCCCATGCCAGGCTTGGTTCTGTTATTTATAGGGTGAGCACAGACCGGCCTCTGAATTCCCCTCAGAGCCTTCCTTCCCTCCAGGTCCCCTTCCAGTGTCCCAGTGGCCGTGCAGGCTGTGACAAGTTATCCCACCCAGCAGCAGAGTTCAAAAGGCACGCTCAGGACAAGGCTGGCTTGCCAAGCTGTCCTCCTTGAATATGCCCACCATGTTTTAATTGGGATTTCTCCCCAGGAACTGCTTGCTCATACACATTTTTAGTGAGACGTGCATTATTAGTGGGTGTGTTTTTATCCGTCTGCATACACGGCCGTGTGTTTGCTCTGTGGATGTCACAGGTTTTGCACTTAGTGCTGGGAGCTTTTCATATTTTTTCTCTGGGAGCATGCTGTGATAGCTCCGCTATTTCAAAGAGCACGCAATCCAAAATCTGTCAGGAGGAAATATTTCTTTAAGGAAGAAAATGTGTTTTTTGTTAACTTTCTCGATCTCTCATCCATTCAGCTCGCTGTTGAATACACGTCCAAGCTGTTGCCAGGCTTGGGGTGGGACTTGTGTTGATTCCACCGTTTTAAACAAGAGTTAACAAGAGGGATGTCAAACTTAGAATCTCTGTGTGAGGTTTCTTCCCAAAAATAAAGTTTCAAAAGTTAAATCAGGCAACTGATTTATAACCATCCATAATGAGTCACTGTTGGCCTTGCAAGGAAACAACATTTATTGTCTTGTCATATTAGTCTGAAGTGATTTTGCATGCCACAGGAAGACACTCGGGGAGAAGAATCCATGCAATTTCTATAGCTTCAAAGACTCTTGGGGATTCCCAGGTGACTGAATTCAGATTTATTGTTGGTGAACTTGGTTCCCAGTGACCTATTTAATTCTAAATTAGCATCTCTATTGCAATGCTTAGCTCTTCCCGTGTGCTTCCCAAACATACACTAATTTGGTCTCACACCATCCCTCAAACAGGAAACGGGGTAATGAGGTGTGGGATCTTTTCTCTTCCCTTTTAACTGTACCGTTATTAATGCCGGCACTATTCCGGGGTCATATAACAAAAGAAGACAAAGCACATCAGTTCACTGGGAGAGAAATGCAGCTGAGAGCAGCCCTGGCCCAGCCTTCCCTCTGGGCAGACAAACCCCACTGACACAAAACCTCGCACAGTCACTAATAAACCACCATCAGCTGATTCTTCCCAACAGCTCTGTGTTGTTCGTTTTCCTTGAGCCAAATTTTGATCCATTTAATAAAACCCCTGCTGGTCGCCACCTTCTTCAGCTTAAAAATTAGCTCTAAAGTGAACTTAAACCTGTGCCCTGCTGAAGTACATGGAACATATCCCCATTTTATATGACAGTGGTTTGCAGCCCATCTGTGACTGACTCCACCATCATCCTGTGCATCTTGTACCCTGTGTCTGATGCACGGTGAGGAGATGTTTGCAGTATTTTCAGATGAAAGAAACTTGATCAGTAATAACAGATGTTGAACTGTGAGAAATGTTAAAGATGGATAGTTGCTTCCAGTCACAAAAGTTTTGGAATGCGTTGATTTTAAAATATCAGTTACCTTACCAAAAAGAATCGATCTTTTTGGTTTGTCCTAATCCGTTTAGTAAGTTCAAAGTATAATTTTTCCACGTTCTCTTTATCTTCATTCCCGTTTAAAAATTTGAATGCCATTAAGGTCATACTTCAATCCAGGAGAGGCTGGGATCTCCATTTTCCTCTCTCTGACTCCTTAGAAGAGCAGTAAGTACTATAAAATATTCTGTGCCATTCTAACTAATCACCCCTCTGGCATTCTGAGCAAATGCAGGTTAATGGTGAATCCTTTAATATTTCTATTAATTACGTATATTATCCTAATAACTCTATTGTCAATTTTTCATTGCTAGGTAATGACTAGAGCTGGGTTAGCTGTTCATAACTACCCATGAATTTAAAGAAAAGCAGGGATTGTTGTTTGTTTGCAAATTGCCTGCTGGCAGAGCCTGATCTCTACGAACATATTTGTTACACGGAATTAATTTAGGGGTGTTCTGTGCAGGTGAGATTGAGCAGAGGCACATTCATCACTTCTGCTCTGGACAGGGGCATTCACACGGGCTGTGGAAAAAGGGCTGGTGCAGGTCTGTGGTTATAGCAATTAATATTTGAAGTAGTGCCCAACCTGACCATTTTAATAAACATGACAGGTGCGTGGATGGAAATGAGAACACAGCTGGGTCCTGGGGGTTTTAGGGAGTCGCTGCCACCCGTGCATTTCTTTAAATCCACAACTTGGAGTTCGGAGGAGGATCTCTGGGAAGGCTTCAGATTCAAGCACTACAGAGGGGAGGCAGGAGATGGAATAATCCAATCGGCCGCAGTAATTCTTATTCTAATAAAGTTTCCTGTTTGGAGTGGCAGCAAAGGGCTCCTGCCACGATTGTCCATGTGTTCCGGTGCCTCCCACCATAATGAGGTGGAAACAGAACTGCAGCCAATTCAATAGGACCAGCAGTTTGATGAGCCCTCAGAAAGATCTGAACATAAGGATTGTTTCACAGAACCTGGGCAGCAATGAAGCTGAAAATATCGATTCATAAATTTCCCAGGAAGATGAGAGAAACTCTGCAATCGTTCCTGAGAAGTTGATGAACATTTCCAGGCCCAAATACGATTCACTAATGGGCGTGTTTGTATGGAATTGTAAAGAGACACAGAAAGGTTTGAATGTGGCTGTGTGTGAACAAGCGGAGGAAAACGTCCTTAAGGAAACACTAATAGGACAATTTAAAAGGAGGAATCCTAGGAAAAATCATGACACTGTGTTTGACTTTGAAAAAACCAGTGCAGCTGTCAGCACAGTCCAGGGGAGTGAGAAGTTACCCCAGGAATGTGCTGAAAGACTGATGCAAGGAAAGCTGCAGAAACTCCCAGGTGTGAAAGGAAGGCTGTTAAAATGCCTTTTCCCCCCTGAATTTAATTTCTCAGCCAGGAATGTAACAGGTAGATGAGGCAAAACAAAACTGGGAGGCTGGCTGGAGCGTGAGGCAGCGGTGCTGGAAGCTGAGTGTGGATGTTGGATGGATTTTAAGGTCCCTTCCAACCCAAGCACTCTGTGATTCCCTGATTCTCTGCTGCGGTGCTGCAGTACGTGGATTTTAGGTGCCCTGGCTGCGGGTTAGAAGTGGACAAACACATCTCAGACAGCTCGAGCTCGGCTGTCCCTGCATCTGGGGACAGGAGCTCGGCCCTGAGGAGGAAGCAGCGAGACACCAGCACATGGCCGGTCCTGAAAGCGTGCCATGACCGCTGTCCCCGGGGCTTCAGACTCACTGGACACGTCAGTCATTCTCCTCATGCACAAAACTTTTCCAGGCTGCCCACGGGCTACTGGAAATCCCAAACAAATGTCAGGAGAAGCGGTAGGGCACTGGGTGAAGTGGAAAGGCAATAGAAAAGGGAAGAATCACAGTTCTTTCATATTTAAAATCGATTCAAATAGAGAAGTGGCGGTGATTTATAAACTTGAGGAAGGTTAGCCTTAATCTCCAGCTAGACATTTTCATTGCCTGAGTAAACTTTGAGCTCATACGAGCTACAGAGGCAGGAATTTGGTATTAATAGAGACACTTGAGGCAGTTTTCTTAACTGAACCCCCCACGGTGTCAAGGGGTTTTGCCAGTGAAGCCTCACGAAATGGTTTGGCTGCTTAGGACAGCTCCGGTCCTAAGGGACCCTATGTGCCGACAATTCAGCTGCTCCCCAAAATAAAGGGAGAGTGCAGAAGGAAATATAATAAACCAGAAAAGTGTAACAGCAAATGTGAATCACCAGAACTGTACCCCAGCACACTTCTGGGTGCTGTGTAAAGGTCCCAGTGCCCAGAGGTGAAACAAATAAACAAATATTTTCACTTTGCTTTACATAGCTTTACAGTCCCACCTACAGGGTTTTAAAAAAAATTTTTATAAACTATTATGCATCTAGGTTTTGAGTGAATTGTCCCACAAACTACAAGCAGCAGATTTTTTTTTTTGCTGCAATTTTCTTAGAGATCCAAGTAATGTAAATGACTTTTAAAAGCCAATTAAATGTATGATTGCATGTCATCCTTGCTGACTGCAGCCTTCATAAGGAACTGGAAATGTGAGGTATTTTTTTACCTAATATTGAACACAGTTAATTAAAAAGGTAAAGATTACATTTTGCTTCAGTTAATTTGAAATAGAGAGCCTCCATTTAAACAATAAATTTCGGATTTTAGTTCTAGCAATTAATAGACCAAACTGTGTACTTAAGGTTTTATTANACACTTGAGGCAGTTTTCTTAACTGAACCCCCCACGGTGTCAAGGGGTTTTGCCAGTGAAGCCTCACGAAATGGTTTGGCTGCTTAGGACAGCTCCGGTCCTAAGGGACCCTATGTGCCGACAATTCAGCTGCTTCCCAAAATAAAGGGAGAGTGCAGAAGGAAATATAATAAACCAGAAAAGTGTAACAGCAAATGTGAATCACCAGAACTGTACCCCAGCACACTTCTGGGTGCTGTGTAAAGGTCCCAGTGCCCAGAGGTGAAACAAATAAACAAATATTTTCACTTTGCTTTACATAGCTTTACAGTCCCACCTACAGGGTTTTAAAAAAAATTTTTATAAACTATTATGCATCTAGGTTTTGAGTGAATTGTCCCACAAACTACAAGCAGCAGATTTTTTTTTGCTGCAATTTTCTTAGAGATCCAAGTAATGTAAATGACTTTAAAAAGCCAATTAAATGTATGATTGAATGTCATCCTTGCTGACTGCAGCCTTCATAAGGAACTGGAAATGTGAGGTATTTTTTTACCTAATATTGAACACAGTTAATTAAAAAGGTAAAGATTACATTTTGCTTCAGTTAATTTGAAATAGAGAGCCTCCATTTAAACAATAAATTTCGGATTTTAGTTCTAGCAATTAATAGACCAAACTGTGTACTTAAGGTTTTATTATATTGATTCTAAAATAATTAGATTAGCAAACACATTGCAAATATATTACCTAAAACAAATAAGATTATCACCACACTTTTTGTTATACAGCACAGCAATAAAACATATCACACTATAATCTAAGGCAATCTCATAAAGTTAATAGTCATGGAGCATATATTACATTCCTGCACTAAATGACAAAAGGCAGCATGAGCATCATGTGGGCAGTGTCAAATATTTTGGTGCAGAAATTGTAAAAGTCGAGACCTATCTTTGATGTTCAGCAGATAATTGCAGCCCCACGTGTGTTTACAGGAGCATTTCCAAGCAGCCCTCGCAGTCTCTGCCCCAGCAACCTCATTTTAACAGCGCCTCCCAGCCCTCTCCCGCCACACTTTCACATTCCTCCTTGCAAAGCAAATTGTAAAAAGTGTTCCAGCACTCTGAAAAGCCTCAGGGCTGTTTGAGAGGCCCTTTAAAAAGCATGACATTCAATCAGAGTTCAGGGAGGAAAGTTTTAATGAATAAACTTGGTAAATTAGAGAGCACCGCAGCAGAGTGATTAACTCTCATTTGCGCATTAGTGTTAAAATTAATTAAAATGTTGAAGCCGTAGGAGGCAGGTTACCTCCTCGAGACCTGGCTCTGCCCTCGGAGTCAGGCTGGACCCAGCAGCGATTCATCTCCCCGAGATGAGAGGGGGGCTGAGAGAAAGGCACAGCCAGGACAAACGTGTTTGCCACGGTGCCGCACCGCGGGAAGGGAACGGGGCCTCGGCACAGCGCTCCCGAGTGTGACACGGTCCTACAGTGAGACAGAATCCTACAG
>VYZQ01001186.1:0-51186 GCA_013400655.1 Mystacornis crossleyi
GCAAATCAGTAAGAATTTATTTTCCATGTTTCATTTGCGGAAGGTGAATAGATTACATTCCTTCTAAAAAGAACATCCGTATCATTGTATTGTGATTTCCTTTTGCTTAGTTTTTCTTGTTTATGCACTACAGATAAATTCTTACGTTTCTAGCTGCAAGAAGAAAACAAAACCCAAGCTTTCTAGTGGGTTTTTTCCCACCTGCTCTGGAAAAAAATTACTTTTGCATGTATACATCTTTGCTCTTTCCACCCTGCTGTACTTGTAAATAAGTTATGATCTCCAAAAGGATATTTCCATTGCTAATAAGATTAGAAATACCTTTGCTGTGAGATATAAATAATTCATTGTTTTTCATGTTATTTGTTTGTAAGCAGAGAATCTTGTGTCTTTTTAATTCTTAAAGTAGCAAACATAACTCCCTGTATGTGGATTCATTTCCTTTGGAATGTTTTCATCCACTGTTTAATTTTTCACTTTTTATTTTTAACTCCAGTTATTTTGGGGTTTGGGTGGTCTTGTATTTATGGAGGGTTTTGTTGTGGAGTTTTTCTGTGCTTACTTTTTCTTTTAAACACTGGAACTCAATGAATGATATTTATGTGATACTTCATAGCATCTGATTTGATACAGTCTGTGTAGCAAAGACTAAATTTCCCCTATCTTTGTCTGCAGCCTAATGTAGCAAGGCCCAGAGACATCCAGAGGTCACAGACATAGAGGCCATATTGTATAAAAATATGAATAACTTAGGAAATGACCGTGGAGCAAACATAAAATTGACATTAAATCACTTAGTCTTAAATAACAGTGTCTGTTACTCTAAAATACCACTCAGAGCTTTCTTAAAGATCCATCTAATGCACTAATCAGAGTATAAGAATAGAAAGCCATTAAGCACTGAAGAGCAGTGCTGCAGTTGCCAAAGGCCAGTGGCAAAGGCTGGGTTGCAGCAGCCCCGTGCAGAGATGACCCCGGTTCCGCAGGTGGGAGGCCGTGTGCAGTCAGGGAGGGAGCGAAGCTTGTCACGGAGCACACAATTAAACAGGTCACAGACACCTAAAGGGGATCTACTGCACGCTTGCCACACTTGCTCCTCACACAGTGTTTTACTACTCCTTCCCCATAAAACACCTTTCCTTTCCTTCTCCTTTTCCACAGAGCTGATTTTCAGCGTTTTCTTCATAAAGCAGTTTTTGATTTTCTTAGGGCAGCTTCTGCATACTTCAGAATTTTTCTTAGACTTGCAGGACTTAAGTTGTATTTAGTTCTGCTGTCCTTGCTTTGTGTTTCACGTATCTCTGTATTCTCTAAAGGACCTGAGTATCAGCTTCTCAGTAGCCCCTGGTTTATGGTCATCAGAAAATAAATGCCTGTTCTTTAAACATAGATACCACCTACTCTCCAAATTAATGGCCACCTATGTAGGTGCAACTATTGGACAAGTATTTCTTGGAATGGTTTACGTTTAAGCTTTCATTTCTTTAAAAAACCCGAACAACAACAACAAAACAAATGAAAAACACCACCCCCTCCACACCCCCAAACAGTCACTTACCGATTGCCACCAAAAAAAATCTGTTTTGAAAACCTACTATGCTCTAAAGTCTGATTTTCAAAGCCTTTGTTTTTGGTGATATTAAAAACCAAACCGGAACAGAGACTTACTGGCTTGATCCAAATCTCTTAAAATAGAGCATAAATACACTGTCTAGCATTCTCTGTGAATCAGGTAGAACAAATCTTTTGTGGATTATAATCTTACTTCAAGATCTGTTTGCCATACCATGGCTAGTGGTCTGAATTATGTCTGCTTCCTTGTGTTGGAGCTTATGATTTATTTCCGTTTCAACTTTGTGGGATAATAGAATTTCTCACTGGTGTTGCTTGTGGATAAATCTTTACAACCCAGAAGTGGTAATGGATAGCATTAGTGTTCGCATTCGTCCTTACTCGTTTTTGCAAACAGCAGGACAGTGTCAGACAGCATGTACTAACCCAGTACAGAGCAGGGGATTAAGGGATTTGGAAAATTGGTCATGTATGGTTTAAAGGATCACTAGTATTTACAGCAATGTGTTTTGACTGCAGAATACTCTCCTTCCAAATCTTCCTGCTGAGCCTCCCATAAAATTCAAACATAGGAGCAGTACAGCGAATTGCAATAAAAACACTTCATATTGTGCAGTGGACATGGATCACACTGAATGGACAACTGACTGCAGTGGATAAAAGCTGACCTGTAAAGCCCAAGCAAATAATTCCAAACAATTGCTCCTTCTGTCTGAAAGTCGTTCCAAACTTGCTTTCAGTCTTACCAGTGTATGCAGCTGCTAACTAATATTCTAAGAATTAAAAGAGAGAAGCTTAGCATGAAGACACCTCTGAGAATCCTTTAAATCAGTTTATTGGAATCTTCACAGAAGTGAATATAAAACATGTTGGTGTGAAATAGAGCTAAAGCAGTATCCCATTGGTCAAATCAACCCTCTGTGGCAGCTGTTTGGTGACTGATACCAAAACTGACAGCCACAGAAAAGATTCTGGGAACACCCAGGGCTTTGCTGACTTGCAGATTTTTTTCTCTCTCTCCCAGGTCCCTTTCCTGTCTCTCCAAATACTCAGAAGCTAGAAACTTCCGTAATTAGGATAACGATTTGTGCCATTCTCCACCTGCAGTCTGATCCTGCGCTCAGCCCCGTCACAGCACAGTATTTCTGCAGCGGGCAGGTTCCTCACTCGCTGCTCAGGAGATCCGTGCTGGTGCCTGTGAGTGACAGAGGCTGGGACTGAGCGATAGCCAACCCTCAGTAGCTGTGCAATCTCACACTGGATAGATGAGATACAAATTTTACAGGCAGCCTTAATCTTAACAGTTCCTACTGGTTTAGTATTTAATATTGTAACTGGAGTAACTTTTATTAAGATACTTGAAGGGTTTCTTATAAAATTTTCAAGGAAAAACTGAAAAAATCACACCACACCAGGGTTGAATTTTTCAGACTCCTGGGATCCCAGCAGTGCCCAAGGGCAAGCTTTGACTCTCCCTTACAGGCCTGTGCTCTCTGCATCACTGAGATGGTGGTGCTGAGGGTTACTCTTTACCTCCAGCAGTTCCAGAGTGACAGAGGGCACTTCACTCTTAGGTTTCACAGATAATTCCTGGTGGAAGTTGGGTTAAATTACAAGCTGAGAAGAGAATTTGTACTGAATAAAAAATGCTCTGCCTGTGTCTTTCAAGCTTTTCGTTCTTCTGCACCATGCCCTTCTATCCTGCCTCACAGCGAATCCTTTTTGGCAGACTCCTCGTACTATTCCCTTCTTCCTCCCGAGGAGTGTGCAAGCCAGCCCCGCTGAGGATTTTTAATGACACTTCCACTCTTCCTGCCCTTTCAGCTGTAGCCTACAGATAGTTTTCTGAGGTTTTTGTCCAGGCTGTATATTTGCTCTTGTTCTGTCCTAACGGAGATTTGTTGACACTGTCCTTTTGAAGGAGGTGGGAAAACGATGCCTATGACAGAAAGGACAAGCTGCTTTCAGATCTGTGTTCAACAAGGTAAGAAAAAGAAGGAATTTCATAAGCAGTCAGCAACTCTTTTTATATTTGGGATGCGTGGGTGGAGGCAGCAATTACTTTCCTCAGCTATCTTATAAGAGGCTTGAGTAATATTGCCTGAGTTTTGAAAATGACAGTCTGGGACAGATTCATGACCTGAGCTCTATGAAGAATCCTTACGTTTTTGAGAAATGTTTTCCAAATAATACAAAATAGAGGGTTTTTTAATGCTGAGAAGAGCACTCAGGGTACAGTAGTGTCGGTGTAAGGGGCATTTCGGTGGTGCTGCAGGACGTGCTGTGATGGGCGGGTCTGTCAGCAGCGTGCCCAGTGCCGCGTTCCCTGGGGCTGTGTTGGTCCCCAGTGAGGGGCACTGCGGGGCTGGCCCGTGCTGGGGGGTGTCAGTGGTGTGTGGGGCACCCCGTGGGGCACAGCCCCCGAAGGATAGCGTCACATTAGAGCACAGTTACTTTGAAAGAATGCCTTACAAGCTTCTTCACAGATTTCCAGCTTTTACATACAGACTTCAATTTACTAATTACTTCTGGCTTTAGTCTACTGCTCTTTTACGTTAAAACATCTATCCTTACGCAGTGCAGAAAGATTTTTTTTCCCCCTTAGTGCTTAGCTAGAATTTTCAAACCTGGAGCTGTAAATTGTCATGTTAAAATCGGCAATGTAAGAAAAAAAGTGTTCAGCATTGAAAATTACAGGGCGGAAAGTTAGGAGAAAGATGTGCCACAGAAAGTCTGGGATGAATGACCTGTGGCATAATTTCATATAATTTAGTCTGTTTTCTTTGTCCATGATAAAATGGCAAGTAGAAATAAGCTTGAATTTCACTGGAAAAAAATAGGTGACTTATTATTAACTATTTGTAGCAGAAGTCATGAAAACAGGTTGCCTGGAAAAGCTGTACAGATGTGTCAGAATGTCTTGAATAGATTAGACAGCTGGCAAGGGGAGAGGCTACATAACCCCTGGTTTTTGTTACTGAAAACTGTGAAGGCACTGAAGAAGTAAAATAAATAATATGTATTATTTGTAGTTTAAGGTACAGAAATACAGGCAAATATTAACACAACAGGTGACTGGGCATTTCTGTGCAGTTCCAAAATTTTAACTGAGATGATTCCACTCCTCAGTAATACTTGGGGTGCTCAGTAATGAATAAGAATAGAGATAAATTAAAAAATGGTAGTGAAATGTGGCCTTTTCAAAAACCAGAATCCACTTTTTCCTCACTTAACTGCCTAACTCCATTGAAAATCTCAGTTCCTGGCACTGTTCCATAACATTCTTGCAGAGTTGGTGTAAGTTTAAATATTCCATAAGCAAGTTAAACTGTAATTTTGTTTGCTGTACAGGGTCACAGCACAGTTCAGATTCACAGCCTGCCCTCAGTCCTTCTCACCAGCTTCTCTCTGACACCTCATAATGCCTTAAAACCTAAAGATGCTTCCCAGCAGTTCTGAGAGACTTAGACTTAAGTTTATTAAAAGCACACGTTCATAACTCTGTATGGGAACAGAGTTTTCCCTTGGGGGTAGAAAGGAAAGGAAATAAATGTGAATGTGACTTATTAGCCTCATGATAGCAATCCATTTTCTTACCTTGCTGTTTCCCTAGCAACTGTTTGTGGTTGTCCCCAAAACGTGTGCTTTAAATAACTCTAAGAATGTTATTTCAGTCTGAAAGACAAAGTGCTGCTGGTGCCAACCTAAGAAAAGTAGATTATCTATTGCATATTATTTGAAATAGAAATATTACCAGTTATTGATATGCATGCCTCAAACCAATGAATACAGGGGTTTTGGTATGGGTTTCTTGAAAACAAGCTGCTACAAACTGGAAGTGATCTGGTGGTTAATTTTTCCCATCTCGGAACTGGAACATTTTCCATACAAAGTAAAGCGGTAAAGAAACTCCTGTACAGACTATTTGGTGTTTGAAGACTGCTAATTACATTTCCACTGGCTGCTGCAACCTCAGGGGTTGCTATTTTGATGTCTTGCTGAGATTATCATCAGCATTTCGGTTCTTTGAATGCAAATCCTTTGATGATACAGCTTAAGTTTGGCAATGGCCTTTATGACATTAATGAAAGTGGTGTTTTCTCATGAAAATGTAATGTCAGGACCATTGTGCTCATGAGAACTTGAGGGACCTTCGCTACCTGGAAAGGAACTTTGCTTTCCTGCTCTGAAGCTCCCTTTTGCAGTATGTCCTTGAAGGACCTCCAGAGGCCGTGTCACCTACTTCAGAGTGTGGTTCTGGGGCGGTTTTGGCCTGTTAGTTCACATTAACTTTAGGACACCATTTTCTTTGTGCAAAGGCTGCAGTAATGACTGCCAAATGAGCTGCAATATGCGGTGGGTTTCATTACAGGATCATGGAGCTGGTGGTCACAAGAGAGGTGGAATCTTTTAATGGAAAGAACTGTGATCTATTCAAAGAACTCTTTCCCCTATGTCTGCATTCCCCTCATATTTTCATTGCAGATGAATGAAAGGCAGCTTCTACTTCAATACAAATCAAATTAGTTATTATCGTATTGATTTCAAGTGGGCTAGAGCAAGAAGCAATTATAGTAAGTGGGAACTTAAAAGGTTTACTACTGGCCATTTTAATTCACAAATGGCCTGGTTAAGAATGTCTTACATGGGCAAAGCTCCTGTTAGGCTTCAGAGGAGACTGTGCCTGAGCAGCAGCAGTTCAGCATGTAGGCAGAAGCAAGGAAGCTTGGCAAACATACTCACATCTGTGTTTTGGAGGTCTGTTACGTGGCACTCCTATGCAATGTCTACAGATACATCAAAAACACCATCATTACAGTGGTAGAAGAAATTACAGAAAGTGATTTGAGGAGGTATAAGTAATAGGAGTAGGAACAAATTAAAATAAAATACAGTAGACTCTTGAGAGTGGAGACTGACTTGCAGCTAATTACTGAGACACAGCAATTGGCTTTTCAGCCTGATGGTTAGTACACTTACTTCATGGTCACAGGGAGCTTTTACATTTCTTCATGCAAGGTCCAGAACAGAAGAGGAAAGGACATGGGCTAAAGGTTCCTGTCGAGTGAATGTCAGAACTTTTGTACATCCCATTTCAACCTGTATTCACCTCGCTCTTTCTTGGAGACCTGAATCTCACACCCTCTGCTGCCAGCTTGCCCAGTTGTTCAACTCAGCTGCTTTCTGCTGCCAGAAGCCTGGGTCAAACCGAAAGAGCTGGTTTCAAGAATGCTAATGAGGGTCTGGTTTCTGGCCGCAAAGGAGAGGGTGTGAGTTGCCAGCCTGGCCACAGGGAAGGCACTGTGCATTCTCAAAACAGGGAAGGGGGAGGGCAGAGCTTCACAATAGCATCTCAGCAGATGTAAATACATAGGTAATGTAGGCAAAGGTAAGGGATTTAGTTTATTCCAGCCGAGGATCTCACCCTGGCTCTAGAGCTGTTTCCTGACGTCAGTGTCTCTTTCATTTCAAGGGCTTCATTTCTGGTTTAGATGTCTAGGAGAGATTCAGAGCTATAAACCAACAGTAAAGGATGAGTAAGAAATGTCTGATAATATTCATTCATAGGTATCAAGGGGCTTCTAAGTTGTGTTTGTCAAAGTTATACTTGTGCAAGTGCTTCAGTATGTTTTAGGTTCTGTTCTTGCCTCCTCCCATTGTTAACCTGAAGAAGAGCATATGAGCATGCAGTCAGAACTAGATAAAAATCCTGCCTTTCCCATCCCTGGTCTCTGTGCTTATCCTGGTTTTGGTACTGAATGACAAGGAAGCTACTTGGCACAGCAGCAAAACAGACTCCCCGCATTTGGGGATTTTGCACAACTGCTTTGTTTTAAAGATTTTCTTCTCGACGTGTTGAAAATTTAAATCACAAAAAGTTTGCATAAGTTATAAATTGTAATGCAGTCTGTTTAGATATGTCTTGTGATTTATCTCATGTAATCAGAGGTGATGATTCACCGAGCACTTTTAAAATATTCATTCTCACATCCTTTAGGAAATATCCCAGGAATTCACAAAGCTGTCATTGTTCAGTTCTACTGTACTGTTTGCACACTGACGGTTTTTGGCACTTCAGCACATTATTAACATGTGGCTTGGTTGTTTACTTAGTATTACAAAATTATTTTTCATTCTGTAGAGGATACCTGGAAATGATACCCTCTTCTTTCTCGCTGTAATCCACATGAACATCTAAACTTTGTGAATAGCAGAGGTTGTTCTCTAACGAGAGAAAGAGAGCAGTATTTGGCATGTGTTAAAGCATTCCGAAGTGATCATCAGCAGTTGGCTATTTCCTAATTTTTTGATAATATCTAACAGTTTATTTGATACAAAATTTGAAGACAGATCTCAGAGACTCTGTAATATAAATGACTAGAAAGTAATTACAATAAGATTTACTCGTCTTTTGGACAGATCTTTTCTTACAGGTATGAAATTGTATTATTCTGTTTATGTGGTTGAATTTGTCCTAAAGAGCACTAAAAATGTGCGTTCAGAGTTGACCAGACATAAGGTCATTTAGTCCGTATTCCAAAGTAACTTTCATTTGTGCTTGCCTTACCTTCTGTCCTTAAAGAATTCTTTCCACGTTTTTGTCCTGTGATGAGTATGGAAATCCCACGATGTGTGGGGTAGATAGCATTTTTTCGTGAAATGATACAGCCTCTGAAAAAGTCTGGGGTACTGGGGTGTCTATGCTCGAGGTTCCTAGTCCTTGGAGTATACAGCGCAGGAACTGCAGGGCACATCTTGATTGCCTGTGCAGGGGTACAACCCCCGAGGACTCAGGAGCTGCACAAAAGCTGCACAGGCTCAGTATGGAGCTGCTTGGGCATCCCAAAATGTCAGGAGCTGAGCTTCAGGGAGCGCCTGGACTCGGGGGTGGGTTTAACCCTCCTTGTGAAGTGCAGTAGTTCAGGCCGTGAAGGGAAATGTAGCTGAGAATCTTCTAGCACAGGGATGTGTAAACAAAATTCCCTTCCTCACACTTTTTAAAGAATAGAACAGTGCAAGTGATGTAGAATTAGTTAGCATGGAGCTCTTTTTTCTGTAGCTTTGTAAGTCATAAATCAGGTAGCAGGGCTGAAAACTGACATTTGCATCTCCTTTCTCTGTGGGATATTACATCAAGGTACCTGCTAGGGGAAGCCTGAACCATCAAGCTGAAAACTGGTTTGGAATAAGAAAAAGTCCCTGCATACTTTATGGAAGCCAAAGAAAACATCTGTTTATCTAAGTTGTGTTTGGCTGGGGTAGAAGCCTGAGACAGTGCAGGATTCCTCTCAGCTTGTTAGAAAAGAAACAGTGGGGTGGTCAGTGCCTTGCTACAGGGTTTGCTCATGCAAAAATCCTCAGACCTCTATTAGTCATCCATGAAATCAGTGGGAACTGCTCAGCGCTCAGGGCGCTGAGACTCCTGAGCTTGGGTGAGAGCAGAACTGTCTGGGGAGCTTTTAATGCACCTGCAAAGCCTTTAAAAGGCAACATTTGATTCAGGCACCCTGAAGGCATGAGGCTGCTTCTTTGTATTTGAGAGAAGGGGGAAGAGACAGTTTTTGCTTTTGATCAGAGAAACCTTTATAGCCCTTAAATCCTTGCT
Source organism: Mystacornis crossleyi (assembly GCA_013400655.1). Taxonomy (NCBI): domain Eukaryota; kingdom Metazoa; phylum Chordata; class Aves; order Passeriformes; family Timaliidae; genus Mystacornis; species Mystacornis crossleyi. The sequence goes on from VYZQ01001186.1 coordinate 9,179, forward strand.
AAATTCTTGTGGGGATCTGGCCCATTCTCCTTTAGTTTTATTATGTGCTTGATAGCCATGAAATATTGGAAGGAAATTGGACGTGATAATATCATGAAGAGTCCATATGTAGCATTACTGTCTTCATTAGGACTCCAGTTGTGCCGTAATTACCTGTGCTCCATGCTGAGCGTAGCAGGAGTGAGATGGATGAGCCGCTGGCAGAGTTCGGGCGCAGGGACGGTGCAATCAGTGCCTGCTGAGCTACCACGGAAAGTGAAACAAGTGTGTGGGGCATCCGTACATCGTCACCACAGCTACTCAGAGGTGCATTTCCTGAAGCCCCATCATGTAAACATGCGGGAGGGGGACATTAGTATTCCTAACTGCAAAGGGTCAAAGTGCTGCCAGTACCTCACAGGAGAATCTGTCCTGTTGCAAGTCAGCAAGTACTTGGTCATAAAGTTTCAGTGAGGCCAGAATCTCAGCTCCCGGGATTTGTAGATCTAGGTTGGCAGGGTAGTTTAGGTCTTAAATATTCTTTGACTGTTCTATTCATTCAGGGACTTAGGGATTTTCTTTTTTTTCCAGCTGAAAGAATTAAATTTTAGTAATCTTTTTCAGTCTTTTCCTTTGGCTGTTCTACAGATACTTGTACTCAAAAATTATCAGCAACTAATAATTCCACATCCTTTGTGATTATATTATCTACATTTGGTCAAACATTATCTTAGTTTACTATTTCAGTGTAATTAGATGCTCTACACCATAAGATAGGTGGTGGAATTTTTCTGCTTGGTTCTCCTAAGGTGCAGAAGGAGCCCTTCTTGTGAGCTCTATAGCTCAACTGGTCATGTGTTCTGTACATCATCTGTAGCAACACGTAACACTCCCTAGCTCTGACAGGAGCCTGAGGGTGTGGCAAATACAGAAAGGGTGAGAGGCACCTAAAGAGATGATAAACTGTTTCAATCCTAAATCCTTTGGGATTTTTTTTAGGTTAAAATTTCAAATGGGATAGGTTAGGGGTTCAAATAAGAAAGGGTTATGTTAGAAAAAGCCTACAGCTACCACAGGCAACATTGGAATAGCTGGTCTGTTTTTTTACCAATGCTTAAAGAGCATAAATAGCTACAGGTATGTGTGAATTCTTAAAAATTGTATTCTAGGTGTTGCTAGCTCCACATATTTTGAGTCTGGAAGGTCAGTTAGCGTATTTAACCCATACAGTGGTCTTAAAAGAATGTTATAACAGCATATTAATATTAGAGTACCGTTTAGTTATGTTTGGGCACTCAGCGTGTAGGCAGGGCTCTGTTAGGTGCGATGAGAATCACGAGCCAGCAGCTGAAAGCTGCGTCATTCCCTTTGTGTATCAAAACCCTGAACAGGGACTGTGGTTTCTCTGCTGGCCTGTCGGTATCCAGGCTCTGCAGCTCCCAGGGAAATGGAAAACCCGGGTCCTAACCGTGTTCATAGCTTTATGTGTGGCTGCCCCGTGACTGCCCCAGTCCCGCAGGTGTGCCCTCCACTGCATTATTTGGAATTGTTTAGACTCAGATTCTGCTGAATATATGTGTTGTTATCTGCAAAATATTGGCCATGTCCGCTCAATTTTCTGAAAGAGAAGAAGATCTTAGTAAATTCTGCAATGAATACAAACCAGTTTAGGAGCATTATGTTTTCAGCTGAAAATTTTCATGTGTCAGAAGTTCATAGGTAATGCCTCTTTTTGTTTTGTTTTGAAGGCTGTTCATTGTAGGAGGACATTTCCTTTGTCTCAAAACAGAAATCTGTTGTTTACTTTCCTTGCTTTTCCGAGGGTCAGTTTGTCAATGATATGCTGCAGTTTTGCGGCTCTATACAGGTTTAATACTCCTGCCATTTCCCACAAAACTAGTGCGCTTTACAGGAGCTGTGTACCTCCTGCTGGCCTTCGCCTCAGGCAGGCTGCTGGGAGTGCTCTGCCCTCAGGACTCCTCTGACGTGTGCCCTACGAGCCGAGCAGAGGAAGGCCCTCCTTTGGGCCTGCTGGGTAAATAAGAAATAAGAGGCAGATGTGACTCCAGATGTCTCATACATCAGCTGTGCGCCCCAGGGCGGGGCACTTGGATTAAAATGGCAGTGTTGGGTGGTGCTGTGTAAGCTGGCCCGCATCCCTCCTTCTGCAGGGAGCCTGAGCTGCTGCCCAAGCAGTTCTGGTAGCACAGGGATGTTCTGCGAGTGCCAGGTCCTGTCGGCATTTCTGCATCTGCTCTGCTGGAAACGGCAAAGAAACCAAAGACCTTGTGACTGTTAAATGCTCCTTCCAAAGGGCTCTTGAAATCTTGAGTGTCTTAAAAAGTCTTGAGATGTGAGAGTCCTTGATAGCCTTAGGAGTGCTGCTAACTCTTCCCCACTTGTTGAAAATGTAAAAACTCCCAGCTGCCACAGGCAGTCTAGAAGAAGCTGTCAGAAGCACACGCTGGCTGAGAGCTGGTGTGTAATCTGGATTAGAGTTGTTCAAATGTTCTTGTAATTATCAGTAACCTGTTCTCAGCGATCAGTCCTGGCTGAGTGAGCACCACAGAGTTCTGACACTTTCAGCTCCGTTAGGCATGGTCTTTACACTGTTAGAGGTTCCTCTTTCTTGGAAAACAAATCTGTTACTTTTTCAAAACAAAATCTTGCTAATTTTCAAGGCTTCAGGTGCCTTATCCCTGGGAGCAAAACTGACAACAAACCTGTGTAGACATCATAAAATTGTGACACGTGACACTTTAATAAAAACCAGGGCAAAAAAAAGGCAGCTTCCTTCACTTTTTTGTCCCATATCTGGCAGTGGCTTGGAGTGCAGTTTGTACTGAGTATGCTTTCTGAAAGGGTAGACGTGCAGGATTCATCCTCCTCTGACAAAGAAGTAGCAGTTCTAGGACTTCAGTAAAGAGCATGGGGGAGGTGGTACCTGACTCATGGAAAAGATGTGTAAGGATCTACTATGCTGAAAGATTGGGTTTGTGTTTATAGTCTGCTCAGCGTTTTGTTGCTTGCTTTATGGCTGTATTAAGGGCTTATTAAGTGTCTTATTTTGATGTCATACACCTCATCTTCATAATAGATGTTTGGATTTGGTGTGTTATCTCTGTGGTAGACAATAAGTATGCATAATCACCTCATCATTTCTATGTAAATGATAAATCACAAGATAAATGGCTTCAACAGTTTAAAGAAAAAGAAAAATACATAATTTATAAAGGAAGTTCTTCTGCAGGAGATTATGGAGATGCATAATACGAAATATAAACTCCTCTCATTTTTGGGTGTGATGTTTTTAAGCAGCCCCTTCTATGATAACTGGATTTTCATATTGATTCAGGGCCCTGTAGTGTGATGGTACCTCACGTGCACTTGCTTTCATTTCCCCTCCACAGCAGCAAGAGTGAGGGGAGGTGTTTTTGAGGAAAGTACTTGGGACCAAAGGATCTTAGAGAGCTGACACGTTACCTTTGCCGTCGTAGACATTTTCTTAAATGCCCAGAATTAGCTGAATGTGGGCTGGCTGTTCAGCCTCTGGAGAATCCCAGTGCCTCCAGGAGCAATCAGCTTGGGCATAGCAGTATGACTCTTTAGTGAATTTCTGAGCACAGCCATGGAAATACCACCAGCTTTTATCCCTTTACTTTGGTTCTAAGTGCATGATTGCACTTAGAATGAGAATGAGAAAAATCTGAGTAAATGAAAGCAATCTAAATAACCACACCAGCAGAATTTCCCTTTATTTAACTCACTGTGCTTCCACTGTATTTATCAATTCTGTTTTACTCTTCACCTCTTACTAAACCTAAATTGAAGGATCAGAGATAAAAAAAGCACAAAGGGAGGGAAGGATCAAGTAAGTTTTATCTCACTGAAAGGAATAGCAGAGGTCCCATTGACTTCAATGGCCGCCTCTCCTTTGTGCTTTCCTTTGATTCAGAAGTGTGCTTTTGAAGCAGATCATCAGCACTTACTGTGCCTTGGCTCACATCCTGGAGTGTTTGTAGAGACAAACTGAGTTCCTTTTGAATTAGCCTGAGCTTGAGGAGGTACTCCAGAAGTACAGCTCCTGCACTCAAAGGAACAGTCAGACCATGGGGAGGGAGAAGGGCTGATCTGAACTAAAGGTGCTCTCAAATGGACCTAACGGGGACATTAAATTCTGGGTGCTGCTGTTCCATTTTGTAAGTCTGCTGCTGCTAGGCCACAAGATTTGCACATACAGCCATGAGCAGTGAATCCAGCATTGTCCTTACTGGAGTGTTAATAGCTTCCTTAAAACATGCTGACTTGATGTGATGGCTTACAGGAATGAGGAGTGTTTCAATTGAGATCCAATATGAAATCGAAATTATGAAAAGAAAAGAAATATCTGAAATTAATTTGAAACTGTGTTTCATCCCCTGAGTTTAAAAATGGGTTTTCTTGTACGGAATTGTTGTCACAAAGTACTGTCAATGTGCTGGACTGGTCTGAAGCATACATGTCTTGAAGAAGATGACGTTCTCGGGATGCGTCTGCAGAACCAGCTTATCACCATGAATTAAATACTGTGTTTAGAGTGAAATAGCGGGGCTGTGTTTGCATTCTTTCTCGTACTGTAATAGTATCTTGTGAAGCTTCAATGTTTAGTCTTTGATGGGTTTTTAAAAGGAAAATCTGAAAGGTAAAAATGGAAAACTCTTCTATGAGAGGGAACAGGAACATATACCTGGTATGTGAATTTGTGCATTATTTTAACTTTGTGTGGTCTTACAGCACATCTTTTTCATTGTGACGACTTTAAAATATATTATTAGTGATCTGAATTAATTAGAGCTGATGTAAAAATCAAGGGCATAAAAAGACATGTCACATAGCATGTGTTTGCTCATTAGATATGACAGTAACTCTGCAGGGGAAATTAATATTGATATGTATATTGAAAAAGAAATACACTGGAGAGGAAGAGAGGCTGAGCACTCTTCTTTGCCATCATTAATAGTGGCAAAATAATTAATATTGACTACAGCTTCTTATATGCTGAGTGTTTTCTGTCAGTTCCTCCCAGTGCCATTTCATTTCCCTGAGACAAGTGGTGATTCCAGTAACACTGCTGTGTTTCAGACAAGGACTACTCCATAACTGGGTCAATTTTCCTAGCTACCATTATACTAAAATATTTTTGTGAAAACTTGGGGACTGTGTTACAGCCTACACAGGTTTGTGGAAGCAGGAGCTGTCAGTGTACACATTAAGCTTTGCATAAATTTCTCCATTTAATTATCTGGCTCTCTTTGTAGGGTAATCAAATCTGTGTCACTACTGCTACTGTGTTCTCTCTGGTAGCAAGCCAGCTCTTGTGTATTTGGGGTAGAGCAACGGGCTTTTGGGCCAAGCATGTGTATTTTTGTTGTTTAATTTTTAACTGTGGGATTTAGAGCTGTATCAAGGTGTATATCTAAGTTGTATTTCAGAAGCATTTGCAAATGCTTTGATTAGCAGAAGTTTGTCTTATGTCACTGCAGTTGGATAAAGCTCTAGTATATTTTATTTAATGGAAAAAATGTTCAATAGTTAAATAGTTGAGAACATGAAGCACATTGTTAATCAGTGATGAGCTGCTAATCCTGTCTGGTTGCTGCCTAGAAGAAGTGCCTTGTCTCTGCTGGGATTCTCCAGTAGGACAGTAAATGGGACACACTGTGCTGATTCGGTTTCCTATCGTTCTCCTCAGTCTCTTTGCTTTGTTCCTACTTTGTCTTTCTGAAATATGCATCAGGTATAAGGAACTCCCACTACCAAAGTTCCCATAGTAACATCCCTGAGGAATTGAGAGCAAGCTGCGTGCCAGCAGCACTCCTGGTTCAGATGCAGCTGTGATGACGAGTGCCTTTGGTGGCTCAGTCTCTGGCAGCTGGGGATTTCTGCCCCTCTGCCAGCTCTCCCTGAACAGCCCTGCCGTGTGTGGTATTTCTGGCAGCAGGGCCTGCTGCTTTAGCTACGCTGCAGTCCCTGCTAGGGATTAAAACTCGAGCACTGCATGAAGTCTGCAGGATTTGAAGTGCTTTGAAGCAAGAATGACTTTTGTTTTATGTGTGTGTGCATTTTTATAACATCCCTGAGTACCACAGGAGACCCGGCTCCAGTGCTCTGCAAAAAAAGTATTATTTTAGGAGTGAATTCTGACCTTTCTCCCATGTCAGATGATGGCCCGTGACCCAGAAGGGCAGGGCAGGTAATCAGAGCCACTGCCATTGAAGCACCAGTTTCCTGGGTGAAAATAGAATTGGAATAAAATAGAAAACTAGATAGAAATAGAAAATAGTAGAAACCAAATTAAATAGAATTGTGCACGTATCCTTATGCTCTCAGTGTAGACCAAAATAATTGTTGCCTTTCAGGTTTGTTCCAAAGGGTTTTAGAGAAACTTAATACTTACTCTAATGTTCAGTTTTGCACTTCTCTTGCTGTTGGGGCATTGGTTTGTTTTGGTTTTGTTTTTTTCTTAATTAAAAGGAGAACCTTTATTCTTTTCCAGTTACTAGCAAGTAGAGAGCCTTATGTATGTTAACCATAGAAAAGGTTATTTGAATCTTGAAATGAAACCCCGTCTATGTTAATTTGCTGCTTGAGTCCTGTGACCAGAATATTTTTTCTTCTATTGAAGACTAGAAAGTGGGAAATAAGTGGTGGGCTGAAAATTGCTGTTGCACGTGTGAGTTAGTTCAGCAGCATCAGCAGCTCCATTACCTGTCTGCTATTCCCAGCAGGTGTGGAGGGGTGTGCCGACTCTTTGTAACAAAACCGTGTGTCACAGCTACACTTCATTTCAACAGATTCCTTATTTGTTATAGCTTATGCCAGGGAAATGATAATGGAGCATTTCCTTTGGGAACAAAGGGGTAGAGATTGTTGAGCTGGCTCAGAATCCATTTCACAGAAATAGCAGGAGTGCCAAAAAGGGAGCTCTAGTAGAGAAAAATGTGTGCCTATGAACATGCAAGTACATGAATTTGCAAGTGAATGTGCACAGTCTGGTTACCTTCAAAAATCTGCTACATGTGGAGTGTCTGAGCTTTGGGAGAACTGCAAGGAGTTTTGTTTCTCATTCTGTTGATTGCGGCTGTAAAGACGTTCGTAGCACTCACAAAGGTTATTTCAGAGCAAGTAATGTGCACTTTGCTTGGGTACTAGTGACCACTCCTTTGCTAGCATTCAAACCTCTCCAAATAAGCCTGGAATTAACAGATTAGTAGAAAATATTTTTTTGAGACAACTTGAATTTGGAAGCGAGTACTGGTATGCAGGTACTGACCTGGAAGTCAAGAAAGGAAGTGTTTCATTGGTGGTGACAACACGATGCAATTTCCACCTTCTTTAATGAATAAATGAAATAAACCTTCCATGCTGAGGATGAGGTATTAATCATTTTGGATAATGCTCCTTAAACAAACACAGGAGTCTGCAACATTTTATGGAGGTGGTAAAAATTAAGGAGGCATTGTATGTGATGCACATCAATCCATCAGCATCTAGTTGTAATATAGCTGTGTGCATTTGACAACCACCTTTCCGACTGGGTTGCGTGGATCAAGAACAGACAGTGATTTGGAGCCCCGCATCAGAGTATGTGTCTGTGCTCTGTGAACATTATATCAGTTACCTGGTTTATGCTGGAAATTCAGTGTACAAAGGTGGACTTTCAGAAAACAATGCATATGCAAATCTCTTCGCCAAGAGAGAGAAATCTGGTTTGCTTGCTGTGATGAAATTTTCAGATGTTAGAAGCTGGTAAATGCAAATTGAGCTTTCTTTTTCAGTCCAATGCATGCTTATTAATAATAGCATTCTCTTTATAGGCATGCTGTATAATTTATTCCTGAAGTGTGGGAGCATATACTGCATTTTGAAATTTGGGTATCATAGACACTTGATTTTAGAATAAGCGTGTAAATCCAGACGTAGATATGGTCACGCTGGGTTTGTGGTACAGTACCTTACCATACCATGTTTTCCTTAAGCCTGAAAAAGAGCTTATGATTTGGTAAGTTGGCCTGTGGTAACCAGGGATATTCATGTCAAAGGAAATGAGTGCAAATGGAGAGGGAAACCAGCCCAGGTGCTGCAGAGCAGTCACAGGAGGTGTGTTCCTAGGAGTGTACACAAAGGCAGGCAAATCAAAGTGTGACACAGCTAATGAGCAGGAGGTGCACCACAGGTGGAGGATAACATGAGCAAAAAAGGAATCAGCAATCCAGGTAAGCAGTGTGTGCTTCCAAACACCACAGCGGTGAGATAGCGACCAGGGACGGGGACATCACAGCAGTCAGCAACAGAGTTGAGAATATTGTTAGGAACTGGAATAATGGGGTTATGAAATTTCCTATTTCAGAGGAACTTTATGTTAAATCCCATGGACCTCATCCAGTCATTATGTGCAAAAAATCTCTTTTAGACAAATATCAACGATAAGTCTACTTTAACTTCTGAGAGTCAGGGAGCTTACACATAGACAGTAGTCCTTTCCCCTTGCACCCTGGTGCTTTAGCTCTGCATCCTTTATCAGTCTGGATTTCAAATGGACAAAAACGCGGTTGGATATGTCTGTCAGAGTTTGGGTTATTTTCCATAATTTTATTAATTTAGGTAAAATACAAAAGAGTATATTATGCCAGAATAAATGGGTGAACATAAAAATGCAGTTATTCTGCTCTAATTTGAAAAGTCCTTTTAAAAAAAGAAGATTGAGTAGTGAACTGAGTATTTACAGGGTAAATTCTTTTAGGAAGCAATACTGTCACAGGTCCAAGGCTGCTTGGCACAGGTGACCCTTCAGCTGGGAATTATTTATGACATACGTAAGTAGTCTCGACTGTGCGCAGACTGTGAATGCCTGCACAGTGGTGCTATGCTGAAGGAAGGACTTCTTTGGGCGTGCTGTATTCCCCCCAGATTTTCTGCTTCCTGGTTACTGGAGCCCCTGGAATCAGAATGTAGGTCAGAGCAACCGAAGGTTGTTTCAAGTTCCCGCGTGCCCCAAAGAGGCTTTCAGACTGCACTGTAATGTATGGATCCGTGATTGCTTTCAGCTCTGTTTCAGTCAAGCACAGCTCTCAAAAAATAAAGCACCTACAACATAATAACTTGTAATGACATTGTGCCGGGGGATTTACCTCAGCTCGCAGTTACTCAGCTTGAGAAATGAGTACTGGCTGTCTGTGTTTATATGACATGCTTTGTAAAAGAAAATCTTTGAAGAGCAATTATCAAAGTATGAATAGACTGCTACAGTGTTGAAAACGGTTTTCTGGATTCTGCTCTGTATCAGTGGAGGGCCATCATGAAGTGTAACCTGGAGTGTTTTTTCTCTGAAGGTGTATGGCAAACAGAAGCTGTGTTTTGGAAAATGTGCCAAAATTACCCCTTAAAGCTGGGGTTTCGAAAGTGCTTGACCTCAGCTGTGCCAATGCTCTTCACCTAAATTCTGATGCTCTTCAAGGTAGTGGGAACAGGAGCAGCCCCACAGTGGACTCCTCTGAAGGGTTCTTTGCCTCCACATCCGTAGCTTCCAGCGTGGTGCTGCGGGAGGGCCCTTCAGAGGAGCGTCAGTCACCTGTGAGTTCTGACACAGCCCAGTTCTCCCCAGGGCTGTGGGCATGGAAACCTGGAGCTCCCACAGCTCTGTCAGACATGCTTCCTCCCTCTGCAGTGCTGCACTAAGTCAGAGCTGCAGAAGGAGCCTAGATACCTAATTAAGGGTTTCTTCTTTGTGCATTCATCTTTGGAGTAAGATTTGCTGCTTTTCTTTTTGCTTTGGCCCAGGTACATTTAAAAAATACTTTTAAAGTTTCCCAGTGAGTTTGGTGGAAAGTTCCTCCTGTAAGGATTAGTTTCTTCTCTTTTATCTGTCGGTTTAAATAGCTTAGACTTGTAAATTTACAATATTGCCATTTATTTTTAATATGTAAGGTACTGTGTGGTGTGAAGGAGAAAACTGCAGCTTTTAGTTTACAGAATCCCAGAATATGCTGAGTTGGAAGGGACCCACAAAGACCATGAAGTCCAGCTCCTGTTACTTAGTATTTGTTTAATTTCCTGGTAATCTCTACAGGTAATTCTGATGGATCATAGCATATTTATTTTTTTACACTATTTCCTATGTTTAAGTTAGAAATACATTATTTAGCCTTCTGCACTGTTATTCTGGAGTTCTCAACTGGATTCTCTTGACTGGATTTTTAAATAGAGAGCATTGTCTCTTAACGAAAATAGACTTGAATTGTGTTCTAAAACCTTACCATCACTTCCTAGGAATTATTTAAAATATTGACATGAAATAAAGTTGTCTGGCAGTGTCTTATTGCAAAACTGTTACAAATGTGAACGAATGTGAAATGAGGACCTGCTATGATCACAGGATGTGTGAACTCTGCAAAGGGCAGAGTCTGGGAGCTGGTTTAGAAATTTAAACATACTGTGAGTGACTCACAAAGTGTGCTTTTAAAATAATTCAAGGAAAAGGTGTGAAACTCTAAAATAAAACCAACCCACCACCGCAACAATAAACAAACAAACTCCCACAAAAACAGCAAAAACAAGCAGCCAAACAAAACCCAGAAACTCAGTAAGGATTTTTCATTATCCACTGTCAGATCATTCTACAGGAAAGATTTGGAAACTTTCACATAGATTGTGTCATGCTAATCTCATTTAAGGTACTCTGAACTGTGCTTTTCAAAGGGAGTCTCAGATTTGTGTCATCTCACCTGATTATGCAGTGCCGTGGTGTAGTTAGACTTTGAGCTCCGGGGAAGCATCACTCAAATTGTGAGTCAGTCCAGAAAACACCCTAAACATACCTAGCAAGGCTTGCAGGTTCTGTTTCTGTAATAAATTCTGGAAGAATGCTGTATAATTTTACATGCTAGTTGAGAAGCTAACATTCTTCTTGTGGAAAAAATCAGAGGTTGCTGTGGTCATAGAGCTATAAGGTGTCTAAGGAAAAAAATTACTTTAGAGAGCAAAGCAAGACATGACTGTAGTTTTCAAATTATGTAATAGTTTGGGAATCTTAATCTGACTTTGATGAGGTTTTGTGAATTCTTTACTGGAAGAAGGGAAAGTTGTCCTGAGGATGGGGTGCTGCCGAGAAGGGTCTTGGGAAACCCACAGTCATGTACAATGTGAATCTTGGGGTATATTGGGCTAAAACAAAAAAGTCATAGACCCTGAAAAAATTACTTATTTGGTAATGATGGTTTGGGAAAGTGAATTTTATGTGGAAGGTGGAAAAGACATTATTGTTCTCCTATTTTATGTTATGAAAATATCCTGAAAATTTACAATGCTTGCTTGGTATCACAGACCTCATTTGGGGGTTTGGCAAGGCAAAATCCCAGTTTTTAGAAGTTTACATGTAAATAGGGTTTTGAGGAACAGAGATGCCAAGGTCCCCTTTAATACTGATAGGGAAGAAAGGTGTGAAGAACACTTCAGAAGCCCTTACAGATGACTTAGGAGGAAACAGCTGTGTCTTATTACTTAGGATTGGAAAGGAATTATGTTAATTTGAAAAGACTGTTAATGATAATTAAATTACGTTCAAGTTTCTGAAAGTAAAGATAACTGAGTTGGAAAAATTGAAGCGACTGTAGAAGGAACTTTAGAAGGGCTAAATAATTACAGCTTTCAAACGCATGAAAAGGAAGGGGACAGCTTTTTTTTTTTACTTGTTTGCAAAATGATGCTTGCAAATTGAGACTCGAACAGGTACCTCCTTTGTTATTACTTTCTAATTCTTATTAGAATCAGGTTGGTTTTCAATGAGTGTAACACTCTGAGATCTTCATCGCTGCCTCTTTAAGTTTAGCTGAGAGGTAGGAATATGGCCCAGATAACTACAGTGGTATTTACTGTTCATGTTTGTCTAGCAAGAGCAGTCTCCTTCAAATCTGCTTTGTATGCCCTGTGTTACATTTCCTGATTTCTGATGGGCCATGGCATTTTCAGAAAGTTGTTATTTCATTTCATGTTCTAATTTATAAAACTTAACTTGCTTTTCTGAAATGAAAGATGATTGTGGTGCCGGTGATAAATGAAACAGCAGGTGCTGAAATAACACAGCTAGTTAGGGACTGGAGTCATGACTGCTGTCCATGCCTGCCTGAGTCCTTCACCTGCAGCTGTAAAGGGACAGTGTGCAGAGCAAGTGCCTCTAAATATTTAAGGTGTCAAGGCCAGGACCTGTCACAGTGACCGCTCGGATTTACAGCTGTGAGCCACTGCAGACACTAAGGCTTAGCTCAGAAGAGTGGGAGATGATTGAGTTGCTGATGTGGTTGTTTCGGTTTTAGATTATTTGAGTGGTGAGTAAAATTATTCGTATTAAAAATGTGTATTTAACTAACTAGTAAATTTCATTATTTACAGTAGTGTTTCAAAACTACTTCCGTTGTACTCCGTGTGGATTGAATTACAGAACATTGAGGTTTACTGGAAGAAAAAAGTGAACTGCTTGGTTGTGCTGTGAAGAATGAAATCACTTGGTCGAACCAGTGCTTTGGGAATAGACCGGTGTTCCTTGAGCTGAAGCTGCTTTCAGCTTTGTTTTGCCCCTCCCTGCTCTCAGCTCCCAGGTGTCCCACACAGCTGCTGTGCCACCTGCGCAGCTGTGGGCACTGGAAGCCCCTCCAGCTCTGCTCTGCACTTCGTGCTCACTGTGTCACACTCGGGGTGGAATCTGAGCTCGGTGTGAGCAACGTGGAACCACGTAAAAGGTTTGAGTAGAAGAAGCTTTAGCTATAGAATTTTTTTTTCCTAAGTAGTTTGCATGATGACTTAATTATATTATTGATTGTGTATAAGTTACCCCTTTAATCCCTTTTTCTTGAAGATCTGTTTCTTTCATCTTGTTGGAGATGGCTCTGAAATTCCTGTGCAAAAATACAATTGTATCTAATTCTCCGCTGATTTCTTGGAATTAATGTGATTCTTTTCTTGAGTTTTTTGCAAAGAAATAGGCTTCAGGCACCCAACTGCACTGAGGGAAGGCACAATTACGCCACACTTAACGGACTCACAAGTTTCATGTCAGTGAGTGGCAGCTCATTTTTAAACTGCAGTTTCATGTTAATGTTGAGAAGAGGGAGAAACTTTGGTAGTGTGGTCTTTTCCTTTTCTTCTCCTGCTTTCCCAAACTCCCTCATTTCTTTTGTGATTTTAATGCCATTGTGGTAATAGATAGCTAATTACACTGATGCTTTATTTTCATATGAAACACCATATAAACAGCCAGGTTGAAGGGAATGTAGTGTAGAAATTGTGGACAAAGCATTTACAAGAAGTATCCCTCAGAATGGATATGAAAATCTGGGAATGTCATACAGGATTAAATTGCTTATCTTTATTTAGGAATTGCAGATTGCTAATTGAGCATAAGGACATGATTCTAAAGTGTGGGTGATAACTTTAAGAGTACTGAGTCTCCATGTTGTGAATAGCTCAGTCTCCCTGAGCTGCTCACGAGAAGAAACCTCCATATGTACTATTTTGAGTGGCTAGATAAATAAAATAACTTTACCTCTATGAATTAGCCTATTGCTTACTAGAATAAAAAATTTCCTTTTGTGGAATTCCTCTGAAATTTCAGTGTTTTTGCAGGTATCTTCTGCAAGGACAAAACCAGACCTACTTGTTAAATGCCCTGTGCCTTGTGCACTGCTTGTGCAGAAAGTTCTCAGTTCACAATGTTGGTAGGTGTTACATTTATTTGTGGTGTCAAATCCTGCAGTTCTCGTGTCACAGAGGCACGCCATTTGTCCAGGGGTTTCAGTCATTAGATAAAAAATTTAGTAAAACCGTTCATCATTTATATAGCGCATGGAAGCAAACGGGAATTAGGGGTTGCACCAGTTACTGACACCCGTAGTTTTAAATCCAGCCTTAGACAGCGGCAGTGAAGCCTTCTCCCGTCCTGGCCCCGTCTGGCAGTTCAGCGGTGTTTGCTGCGCGGGCCGGTCAGGATCTGTGGAACCGGCGAGCCGGGCCAGTGCCAGGCGTGCCCGCAGGCACAGGCTGAGTGCAGGAGCTGCGGGTGCTGCCCCGTGCTCTCCGCCCGTGCAGGGCACCCGATCCGTGTGTGCCCGGCGCGGTCCTCCCTGAGCTCCTCGAGGCTCCCGGGTCCCTCGCGCTTTCCATCCGGTCTGGCCGGGCACCTGCTGCGTTCACTGCCCTTTGTTCCTCCTGAGTTACGGTTGGTCCGTACAAAGAGGAAATGTTACAGAATGTGAAATCTGGATCCCAGGCGGATTTTTGATAGCGTGCTACATCTGGAGCCTTCTGTATTTAGAGTCTTTCTTACCACAGAGGTGGGGTTTACACTTGTTTTAAACTTTGATTTGGTTTCTGAGCTCCTCCCAAACCACAAGTCCATACACATCGCTGGTGTAAAATTTTTTAAAAAAACTTCCTCTAATTGTGATTTTACCTTAAGTGATCCTTGCTTTTGAGAGTGATATAGTTACTGGGAGGGGCGAGGGGGAGTAAATTACTAGGTACTAGAAACATTCGTGTTCTGTGAAGATTATGACACCACTGCTAATTAAACAAATAAAATCTTATAGATTTTTACCTCACTCTGTCCTTTTAGTCTGTGGCTGTTCTTCATGATACTGACTCTGTAAATATCCAAAATGTTTATTGATCACCACTGGCAAACTATTCTAATTAATAGTGAAATTCATTAAATAAGTAGGTGGGAAACAACTCCATCTGGCTGTAGAAAACAAAATGAATATTTGGTAGTTTATAAGTTTGTGATTGCAGTGTAAAATCCACATGAACAGAAAGTGGGTTTTGAAACCTTAAAGGCTCATTACCAAAAAGTAACACTTCCACATATTAAAGTTATTAAAATTTATATTGAGGAAAGTGAATCTTAGAAGTACTTAATTTGTAAGGTAGGTTAATTTAGAATTGCCTTGTTCTATAATCAGCAAAGAGCAAGTAGACTAGCAAGTACAGGCCTAGAAAAGTAAAAGGACAGGACAATGGGTTAGGAATGGAAATTACTCTGATTACTCTGATTAGGAATTACAAATACTCTGATCCTTGGAGACTCACATAATGTACAGTGCAGAAATTATACACACAGCAAGGGAGGCTGATAGGCACAGTGAAGGGACAAATTGTAGGACGAGGAATATTCATGGAGTGGATGTTAACAGAGAGGGACAAGAAATAAATACAATGTTAGAAAGTAAAATTTTGCTTCAAAGTCCTAAAAAATACTTATTTTGAACTCCTGTTTTAGAAGAGGTTCTCTGTTTTAAACTCTAGACATAATCCAGAAATAGAAACTTTAAAGGCAGTGGTGTATCCATACTTAGCAGAACCTGTGCTAGGTACACTAATAGGCACAAAAAGGTTTAGATCCATTGCAGTCAGCGAGTTTTTTCTGGTGTAAACTTACGTGGTATTTCTCATTTTTCTCTACGTTGGATTTGGTTAGAAAATGGTGTGCCACAACAAGCGAATAAAGCAGAGTCAGTGGTTAGTCACTTCAGAATTTCAGTTCTATCATACCTCACTCTTGCTACAGCATAATTTAAATTTAACGGTGTAATTTTTAGCAGAAGGGAGAGAATTCCTTTGATCTGATAAAGTGTTCATCATCTGACAAGGTCTCTACTCAAACTCAGCATGTTACAAAACTCCTACATAAAGAATGCTAACAAAAGATTAAATTGGACAATAGTGTGATGTTTATAAGGGAAAAGAACTTGCCAAAAAAATCTTTCTACAGTTCTAATGTTTCTCTGTACTGTAAGGGATTTCTGCTATTACAAAGAGATTGGTAAGAAAATTTAGCTGAAATGGAGAATGCTTCTCCTTAAGAAGCAACAACTAAGAGGTAATTGTAGTTAAAGAGCTCTTGAGGAGTGAGGCAGTGCTGCATTAGCTCGAGTATATCTGGTTTTGTTAGGGCAGATCTCATCTTTCAAAACTGTGCTAGCATTAGTTACTGAGTTAAAGATCTAAGTGTAGCATGGCTGAGTCTAATACAGTGCGTTTGATTTTGCCCTTTGATTATTTCAGTATCCTGGAGGATATTCCTCATTCTGAAACAGTGTTTCCATAGACTCAGTGTTAATCATTGTTGGGACAGCTCTGTTCATTGACCCCAGCGTTACTTTCTTCTGGTCTCGAGGTGCTTACAAGTGTTTTCACATTTAGTATTTCTTTCTTCTTTAAGCTGTTAATTCCAATATTAGTCTTTTTTTCCCCAGTGTTGACTCATTCCTTTGTTTCAACTTAATGTGTTCTTCCCATCTTTCTTCCCTGTCTCATAATCATAACTCACTTTCTTGGAATCTGTAAATGGCTCCAAGGGACAGGCATTTCTCATAGAGGACGTTTCAGAAGTTCAGTTGAATGGTTCATGAGTGTGCAGGTGAACGCCAAACTCCCAGGCTGCTGCCCCAGCATTTCACAGCTCTGGTGTAGTACAGATCTCAAACACATGGGCCCAATACTCTGGCCAGGTGACCTCATAAGGCCATTATAGTACTTTAGCCATTTCTGTTTCTGTAAAGTGGCAGAAGCAGTATAAGCAATATTGTTTTTTTCAGGTTATTTCCTTTTTTTTTTTTTTTAACTTTACTAGTTATTACTTTATCATTATCTCCTAATTTAGATGTCACTGTTTACAAGAGAGTTCTCCTTGCACAGTATCACTAGTCAATGCCATAAAGCTGTAATGAAATACAAATGCTGCTAGATACAAGACCTTATTGGAAAAGCCAGAACTCACAGATTTCAAGCAGTATCTGCTAGCTGGGATTGAAAGCATGGGTGTGTACAGGGTTTGTGCAGTTTGTTCTGAGAAGCACTGGAGATGTGGTAACTCTGTCATAGCTGTTGTAGATAGTGAGAAAGAACTAAAGACAAAGGCCAGGCTTTTGGTAACTCTGTGTTCAGGGTTGGTACTGAAGGTCACACTGAATGACCCTTCCTACCGTCTCTTCCATAGAACAGGACGTCTTTATGTTAGGAGAGAAAACACAGAGGAACTAACAGAACTATCAGGTGTGCTGTTACATAATGCATGTGCTTAAGCAATATTCAGGAGTTTATCTTCTGTGAAGCTCACTGGATAAAAAGGTACTTTCTTTAAAAATATTTACTTACCTTTTCTAATCTGCCTCTGTCAAAATACATCATTGTCTGCCTTCTATGAGAGAGGTTTCGCCGATAAAGGATGTTGGACTGCAGGCTGCTCTCCAAAATGCTGTTTATTGCATTATGGATCATGGGTACAGAGAGCAAGCCTCCAGCTGCCAGCCACAGCTGGAGGCCTGAAGCCGAATCCTGTTCAAGTTACAAGACGTTATATACTTTTCTTTTTGCTGATTATCTTAATACATGATAATCAAATCAGCACTACACAGTACCTATACATTTTTTGATAACTATTATTATTATCATACAATAATCATTATTATCTAGTCATAAAGGAAAGTTACAAATTAAGCTTGGAGTTAATTTTCAGTTTTCTTGAAGTGGTAAATTCTTAGACCTTTGTTCTGTTTGCTATATCATCTTGTTAGCTTGTGGTATTTTTCTATTTGGTAACAACATGTTCTTTATTTATTTATGTTCTTCTTGAAATCCATTTACTTGGGAGATAACATGCTTTCTGTTTGTGGTCAAATAGATCCTTTGTTCTAATCACAAAATCCCCTTCCAACTTATTTCAACCTTTGCTCTCAGTTTACTCAGGACCCCTGGTTCAGCAAAACTCCATATCAGAGCTTGCTTTTATCTCTGTTCCATTCTCAGTTTCCATATTCAGACATTCCCGTGCCAGACCTAGATAGCTGTGAGACTTTTCTGTTAAACTCTCATCCTCCCCAGCACCTTTGAACAACAAGAGGGCAGGTTCCCATCGGCAGAAACTGAGCTTGAGGAATCCACCAGAGCACAAAACATTCTCCCTTATAGTAGCGTGTCCCAGTTGTTAAGGGCAGTTACTCACATAAAGTTGTAACCACGCGCATTAGAAATCCTGGTAAGGCACCTGGATGTGTATTCAGGCATCCAAATACCTTCAGCTGCTGGAACTAGCAGACACCTGTTCTCTGTGGAGCATGTGGGGACAAAGTGTGTGGTAAACAACGCACCCTAACAGTGCTCTGATGAGACAGCCTGCTGGTGCTGGGGCATGGTAAAGAAGCCAGCACAGTCCTCTAAAACTCAACAAACTAGTGAAGGATGTTGATGGAGTATCCTGTGTTCGTGTTTTCAGTTTTTTGACTTGGCTTGCTCGTGTGTAAAGTTTGATTAAGGGATGTTCTTGCTGAGAATTCCATCTTGTAGATCGTCTGTTCTTCCTGATTTGTTGTTGTGCCACGGTCAGTGTTCCCAAGAGGCCAGAGATAAAGTCTCAGATCTTAGATTTGAGTGATCTGGAGCTTGGATGTTTTGTCAAGTATGAGAAATTGTGACTTTAAAAAGTGGGTGAATTGCTCTGTATACACATATCTCAATCTCTTTCAACTGAAGTAAGAACCGCTCCTGTAAAAATCTAATTTCCTTGTTTTAAATATCACTTTAAAGGAAAACAATGTTATATGTTCCTGAAACAGCATTTCATCTTTTGGAGGGTACAGAATTGTCCTTGTCTGGAGGGTGATGCTTCCAGTAATAATGAAGTATTTTGCTATGAAATATACTTCCAATTTCTTTTGTCATTGCCTTTTGTTCTTCTGTTCTGATGGTCTATATATCCATGTAAAGTAAGGAGGGAGAAAAGAGAAGACTGCACTGAGTTATGCTTTGGTAAGCTGTTTTTGTAATAACTTGATTCAGGTTCTCACTGTGGAACAGCTCACTGTCATCAGTTTTAAAGTCATTTAATGGCTGTACTACATCTAAACCAAAGGTGATGGTCATATTTTCACTTGGTAGTGGTACAAGTCACGGGTCAGCACTGGCTGTGGATGAATGCGCGCATGCATCGTGGCTTGAACCCAGCAGAAATGGTGACCTGCTTTCACATGTGGCAGGGAACAGCAGCTTTATTTCCTCTGCGTGCTAGAGGCCAGTGAGGTGTCAGCCTTTAACTGTTAGAGTCGTAATTTTGGAATTTTGTTTACAAAATTACAGCTGAGAAGCGGCACTCAGTTTGCACAGGCTCACTACTCCTCCTACATAATAGACAACAAAAGTATTTTGAAGAAGTTTTGTGGCCCTGATTTAATTTTTTCAGGGTTTGCTGATGATCAGACTTTTCCTTTACTACCCCCTTACCACTCCCTCTTCCATAACCCTGCACCGCTTTTTCTTATTTCATTATTTTTGCTGTCCTCACCTCCTTCCTTGAAGTGTAACTTCCTCAAGTTACTTTGGCAGCTACTCTAGCGCCTGCCCTGTTCTTTATACTTCTTTTTTATTTACTTCCACACTTTTCATATTCCTGTCTTCTCCATTCAGAATCTTACCCTTTTTTCCCAAATTACTGACCATAGTCTGTCTTCACTGAAAGGCAGCACACACAATATCATATATTTTCACAGAGGTGCATGTTTAAACGCTTTACTGAATTCTTCTGCTGATTACAGCAAAAGAGAGAAATTACAGTGCAAGCATCACTTTGAGCAAATCTCAAGGGAATGTTTTTCAGAAAGCTGTTTGAAGTTCTGACAAAACACTAACAACCTAACATTAGCTATCCTCTTCTTCCAAATATGAAATGTCTGAAAGAGCAAAGACAGTCTCCAAGTTAACCTGTGTAGAAGAAATTTGGCTGCTTGCTTGTTTTCATAAAATATTAGTGGATTTGTAGGTGTGTTTCTGTAATGAGAAGACTGTAGAGGGCAGTTCTTGATAACATGGATGTACAGGATAATATCAATACTGCACAAATGCTTAGCTTTAAGTTCTTAGGTTGATTCCAGTGGAGTTTGTTAAGCACGTTTACTTTCTTCTGTGGGAACTACAAAATCAGAACATGGATGTTAAGTCACTGAGAAAGGGCACGTGCACTTCGGAAGCATAGAAAAAAAGGTGTTCAAAGCAAGTTCTGGTGGGCAGACAGAACAAATTGTTACTTTCAAATACTATTCAAAAATAACTTTCAGGAAGGGTAAAGCAGGAATTTGATTTCGTACAAGGAACAAACAGTTCCTTGCAAACCATTTGCTGCACTGGTTTATCTTTTTATTTTGTTTGCAAACTGTTTTACAACCGACTTGGAATTTTACAGTTTTGTTCTCCTGAGTTATTTTGCAAATGCTTAATAAGAAAAATCTTCATCTTGTGGATTGTTTACTAATTGTGTTTTCCATATGTTTTTATGTTTAGCTTTCCTGTTGAGGGATTTCATCACTTTCATCACATGCTCAAGGACTGTTTTTTTTCCAGAAATGATTGTATGTAGCATAGTGCTGGAAAAAAATATGGAAGCACTAAAATCTTTACTTTCTCTCAGATGGCGTCTTTGAGACCTTGCATGCTAAAGAATCTGCAGAGCTTTGTTTCATACATATTTTGAAGAATGTATCTTTTTGCAGCTCATCACTGCAAAATTTAGTATCATCACCTGCTGATACTAAACCCAGTGTTGTTAGCAGCTTTCATCTGCATTGGGGTTTATTCTTTGTCAGATACAAACATTTGTTTTCAAGGAATGAAAGCCAACAACTGTGGCCACACACCAGGCACTGAGTTTGATGTTGTGGGTTTGGAGCAGACTTAGAGTCTTCAGATTATGCATAGATAATCTTTGCCTTTTCACCTCCTGCATTCCGTTCTCTTGCCTTTTCTCATACTCAGCCTTGCATTTCCACTTCCCTACTGATTTATTTTCCTGAGGCCCTTTCAGCTTTTTGCCACCCTTCTTCCAGGATGCACAGAGCAAGCCTTGGCCTGCCAGGGTCTAAGTGTGGGGCATTGCCAAGCTCTCGGTGTTGAGTTGTTTGTTAATATATCAAATCACCCCACAAACTAGGAAATCTTGTCTGCAGTCACTTCCTGGCTCTTGGAAGAGTAGTTGGAGAGGGGTGGACAGTTAGACTGATTCAGCGTTTCAAGTAGGCAACATGTAGGTGAATATTATTTTTGCTTCTGTTTTGGTTTTGAATATGCCTACAGTGTCTTGTAGGAGGCAGAGAAAAGATAGAATTATGCCTGTCATTGAAATTAAATGGGAGTTTGAGACTGTTAAGGGTTTTGGAAGCGTTATAATTTCTGCACTGAGGAAATTCACAATTTCTTTATGAAACCAGTGCTGGAGGATGTGCCTAAGTAGTGTGAAGCAGTTTAAAGTGTAATGCTTATTGGTTTCAAAGCACAACATGACATACGTCGTCCAGCTCCCACTCTGTGTTTATTTCTTTGTAGCTGGGGAAAAAGAGGAAGAGAAATAGCAGACCCGACATGAGTCTACCTGTGTGTGAACAACATACGAACTGTTGTTGCCCAGATGAAGTCACTCACCAAGATCCATTCTCTTCCACAGGAATATAAATCAGCCGTTGTGGCAAAGGCTGTTACGGGGCGCCTCTTTAAAGTTGTCCGCGTGCATCCTTTAAGGTCGTAGTGTACTTGTGTGTCGGTATGGCCTGGTTCTCTCTGCCCCGAGTGCCGTCTCAGTGCCTGCCTGACTCTGATCCGTGCAAACCAGAACTCGGCAGAGCTTCTGTAAGGCCCAGCTCAAGCCAGAGACTGGCTGTATATCTTCTGGTGGCATCCAGGGGGGAAACCCCTGACAGAAGTGTCAGCCCCCCATCCTGTGTGGATGCAGAGACCCGTGGGGGTACGTAGTTTCCGTGTCTGTAGCTTGCCTTCACAAGTTCAAAGGTTAGCTGCTGTTTATCACTGCTTCTTCATTTCCCTTACACATTGATTTATTTAACAATCTCTACACTATGCTGCTGCTGATATCAGCATTACAGGAGACATTACTTTAGCGTCAGAGTGCCAAAAGACACAGTCCTGTTGTCATTTGTTCACTGGCCTAAGTACAGGAGTTTTTATGGGTTCAGGAGGAGAAGTTGTTACCACATTATCTGTAAATAGCCTCTCTAAGTTCACTGAATTGCACTGTCCTTCAGGTCTCAAGCAGTGGTCAAATGAATTTTGTTCAGCTCGTAAGTGTTTTAGGACAGCACATACTCAGTGTCCTGTGTTAGTGAGGAATTTAGCCATTGACTCTGGAAACACTGGATCTCTGGCAGTGAGGAAGTAGCAGTCATCCTCCTCGTTGCCTGTGGTATGTTTGCTGAGATTGATAAACAGTTAAAAAAACCCAGACAAACGGAACCAATAAGCACAAAATTGCTTCTTGAGAACAGACCTGACAGTAATCCATTTCCTGTTCAAAACACTGGGGTTTTTTGGATCTTGAAGGGACTAAGCCCAGCAATACAAGCAACCATTCGCTTAGTGAAACATTCATGCAAGTCATAAGATAAGCCTGTTAATCACAGTCATAACCCTTCTACGATGAAAGGGCAAAGCCAATGCTGTGCTCTCTATACAACTATGCCAGCCATTAATTTCTCTCTCCCTTCCACTGTCCTGACAGGTGGTGATGTGCTGGTTATAAGCACTTAACAGTGAAGGTTATTTTTAGGGAAAGTACAGCAGGGTAGTAAAGGAACAGATTTACACCTGGTAAAAACTGAAAACAAGCGTTGCCTAGAATTTATTCATAGTTTTCCTGACATTAGATCAAGACCTACCAAATACTGAAAAACACTGTGGAAAAAGAAGACATTAATACAGTGAGCCTTAAAATTGCATCAAATAGAAGCAGAACAAGCAGATATGACATCTAAACCCACGAGGATCCACAAACAGCTGCAATAGAGCATCAGATGGTAAGAGAACCTAAATATACAAAGGTGAGCTCACACTGATAGCAACAGCAGTTTGCTCTCTTTATGGGTCACACAATTATGCTGCAGCCAAATGATACAGAAAGAGAAGGATAATAAATGCAGGAAGGGAGGATATTTACAGTGAGACCCACTTCTCAGTGTTTTCCCAAATACAGAACCTCAGACTCTGCTTCCATCACCGAGGAATGAGGGATGGCCATGCCAAAAAAGCCAATTTCTGTGGCTGCAGTTTAGATCAGCGTGCAGAAAAGAAGCAAGGTCCTGGCAATACAACATAGACTAAGGGATTTTATCTTTCCTGGAAGCTTTACGGTGGCTCAGATGACACAGCTTGATACTGTTAAGGAAAAACAGGCTGTGTCAGGTCATGTGCAGAGTAGCATTTCAGCTGACATCCTTTGACTTGGACAAGTGTGCAGAATATCTCAGTGAATTATTTTGTACCTACACTTCACAATCCAATCTAACAATGTCAGAAGTGTGGAAGCAGAGGAACCAACTTAGCCCACAGGCTTCATTTAAGGCCGAATGACAAAATGCCAGCTATCAGAGAAAAGATAATAATGACATTTATCTTCAGAGACATTATGTAAGAATAAAAAAATATTTTCAGGAATGATCTGCACAAAGAACTATCTATTAGAATATATATAAAATACACGGAGGAAAATACTAGGTGATAACCATGAGGGGGAAAAAAACCCAACACACACACAAAACCCCAATCAACAGATGTAGCAGACAGCTGGGTGAATATAGAATGAAGAAAGTCACTTCAAGTGCCATTGTAAACCAGTTTTTGCACAAAAAAGAAATACCAGAAGATGCTTCCAGTATAATCACCCTGAGATAAAGTATTTCCCTTAATATCTATGTTACTTGGGCAGGTATTACTGTGTTTCTTGTCTGTCTGGTGTTAAGCCACAGGTCAGGTTCAGATCTCAAACTCACGTCAAGGAGAGGTTTCTGAAGGGTTTTTTTTCCCTGAAAACTGAAGGCTAAACCAAGGCATTTAATGAAAAACAGTAGGGCCTATCACTTAGCTTCCTGAAATCTATCAATTTTCCCTCAGTTTTTCTGCAGACAAACATCAAGGAAAAAAGGTAGAATTTCTAGGAGGAACAGTCCAAATACTCAGATTGTGTTCTTGTAAATAAATAACATGATTAGGGTATGCTTATAGCTCAGCTATATTTTTAGTCCATATAGGATGGATGGTTTGATAAAACAAATGTGGTCTTCAAATTCAGTATCTCATTTTTGCTTTGGCAGTGTCTTTTTTCTGAAAAATCTACACCACTGGCAACTATGATCAGACACTGTTGTCTTTCATAGACAACACAGGCTGAGACAGAAAGAGAATTTTGTCAGCCAATCCAGAAAGAAATCTTCAAATTTATAGAGGTGTTTGGATTAGTTCATTTTTACTGCCTTAGACAAACTGAAGAAAGTGATCTGAGCACTGAACTAGATGGAGAAGTTCTGAAGAAGAATTAGATGTGTTCATGGACACGTGGACTCATCTCAGGAGTTTTTATATCCAGCTTGCCAAGAAAGCATCCAGAGATGCAAGACCCAAGAACTCTCCCAGCAGTGTTTCGTAGGCATTCTGAGACAGCTGTGATCACACAGTCCCAGCTATTCTTCTACATTCAGGAAGTCTTTAATTACAAGGTAGGGCATATATTCAAATGATGTTTTCATTTCTAAAGGCTTTTTTGCCTTTGAGGAACCTGACCGCAGCTGATAGGCTTTATGAAGCCCCACAGCTCTATTAAGATTAAATAATCAGAATTGCTCATAAAACTTTGGTAGATGTGGTATTTATTTTTTTCCATCAGAGAAAAATGCCAGAGAGCACTTCAAAGAAACAAACAAGATAGAGGAGAGTCGGCAGGATGACCAGAGCAAGGGAGCTGCGTGGGGAGCAGATATTGAAGCCTATCGTAACTGACTGCAGCCAGGGTTGATGGAGAGGCAGAAGGTGTGTTCGCTCTGGCGGCAGCTCTGATGGCAGGGTAGCACAGAGGTGTCCCCAGTGTCTGTCCCTGGGGCCAGCCGGGTATTAAATGTCCAGCAGTTATCAGTGTGTGCTCTGAGTGCCCTCGCAGGCCAGCGGGAGCAAACCCCGGGACTCCTGCGTTGTCTGTAGCGCTGCCCTCACAAGTTGGCTCGGTCGCCCAGCTCCGCTCCAGTGGTGGCACCTGGTCACCTCGCAGGCTGCAGCACTGCAGTGTTTGTGTGCAGAGCCACCAAGGGCTGTGCAAAACGGTCCAGCTCTTCTCTCACTCCGAAAAGCCAGCCCAGCACGAGCGTGTGCTTCCATACGGAGTGGTGGTGGTGGCTCTGTGCTGGAGATGACAAGGGAAAGACGGCTCCAGTGTTCCTTAGGAGTGTGTTAGATCTTAATAATTCAGTAGTATCAGGGGATCCCTAGCCAGATGACCTGAAAGCAGAGACTGAATCGCTGCTGTGAGGCTTTTTCAGCCTTGTGTTCTCTCCTGTTGAAGCTTTTATGGCTGTGTTTTGGTTTCACTCTTTTTACTTTCCATATTTGGGCTTTAGGAAAGAGATTTAGCATTTTATCACCATTGCTTTTGCATGACATAAGAATTGTTTTGTTCTGTGGCTACTTAGAGCATTTCCCAGTGTATTTAGTTAGCTCTAATTAACAGCTGTAAGCATACAGGGATGCTTAGATTTCATAAATTTATATGTGAATTTAATATATTAATAAATTTATATGTGAATTTAATATATATTAATTACCAACAGTATATTACACATGAATAAGGTGTTATTATAATATAAAATAATTAGAGTGTTTAGATCTGATAAGCATCTCCAAACATCCAGAGAGATAATTGGAAGTTGGAATGTATGTGTTGGAAGGGAAAACAAAGTCCATTTGCATTGGCCCTAGCAACAGTGGTTTTAACCTGTCTGTTCTCTATTTTCATATAGCAATTTCTACTAAAAGTTTCTTTATTTTTCAGCATAGAACAGGTTTTAATCCATTTCTAGCTTCCCCTTACCTGATGATGGGTTCCCTGAGTTGTCTGTTACAGTAAGTTGATTCCTTTCCTCAGTAATCTATGTATTTGCCTATTTAAAATAAGGTCTCCTACAGTTCCTCCTCAGAACCCCGAATTTTTATAATAATTTATTTAGTGGAAATTCATTAGCTTGTTAAAATAGAATTGTGCGAGGTCTTGCTGAGGTGTAGTCTGTAAACTTTAAATCGGTCGTGTCTAGTTTCTGCCTCATTTAATCAAACTCTTGCAAATTGTATTAGGCATCACAAGACTGGTTGTACCGGATATTTCAGGTCCCTAGAGAAATGAAGGTTGTGTGTCAGATCTGGTCATGAACTCTGGTTTAACTGGCTTTATCAGGAATTCTCTTTCATTCAACATTAGGCATTGTGTACAAATGCAGCTGTGAGAGATGAAAGGTTTCTCAGCTGGTAAGGATAGAGGTGGACTCAGAAGCTGTGGTTTTGGGGGTCCCCTGATGGCAAACCATTGTTCAAATTCAGCTCTAATTAATATTCAAATTACACACTGGGACAGCTCCAGCAGGAAAAATTGGGAT
Organism: Mystacornis crossleyi; assembly: GCA_013400655.1. Lineage (NCBI taxonomy): Eukaryota > Metazoa > Chordata > Aves > Passeriformes > Timaliidae > Mystacornis > Mystacornis crossleyi. The sequence goes on from VYZQ01001186.1 coordinate 35,650, forward strand.
AAGCCTGTCTCAAACTCATTTCTAGGCTGGTTGTGTCGTGGCATTTATTAACATTGTGGGAGTTCCAAATTCAAATCCCTGTTCTGCCAATAAACGATACGACTATGGAATTTTTGTGTTATTTTTTAGCAGTTAGCATTTTTCTCCCTATTCTCAAGAGCCAAGTTTAGGGATTACATTAAAATGTAGTACAGATTGTATGATGTAATTTGCACAGGCAGAAGAGAAAGAGCACCAGAAAAGCAGAAGTTGAAAAACACAGGATGGCCTCTTCCTATCCTCTCTCATGTGTAGTAATGCACAAATAGTGAGTTTTGCACCGGGGAACGGGGATGTTAGACTCATGTGTTGTCTCTGTAACACTTGGCAGGTGCTTCAGGCCAGGTGTCCTGCCTGCTCTAGGAAGTTCCTGCTCCACTTGCTTTCCAGTGTCATTCCCCATTGTCCTGAAAAAAAAATCTGTGAGACCCGTACAGGTTACACATCTCAGAGGAGTCAGAGAAATACCCTATTTTATATATTTTTGTTTAGCCTGATCAGTCCTTGGGCAGTGCTTAGGAACTGGGAGGAATGAGCTTAGGGGTCTGAGAACACTTCATGCCAGCAGTGGATGGCCCTTGGTACACAGTACAACTGAGGCAATCTTACAGTGCAAATAAATACTCATTTAGGCACTCCATGGCCTCCCCAGATTGTGCTCTGCATGGTCAAGGAGCGGTTGGTCACTCTTGTCTGACTTATGCAGTGCATTTTATATCTGTATCTGTCTGTCTGTCTGTCTGTCTATATGTATATGGTAGCCACTTGCCCTCAGCCAGATGGCATCAATGTTCAAATGTTCCTCGTCAGTGTTCAGAATTGAAAAAGCTATTTTAAGAACTGCAAACAATGGAATGCTGAGATAACTTTTTTGTACCTTTACTTTCTCATTTAATGTAGCCGTTACTTCATTCCACATTTGGAAAAAGATAGCTGTGCTGTGCCTTTGTGTCATTGAATTACATGGGCACAGAGAGAGAAGGGAAAGGACATCAAGCAGAGGAGGAAATGATTCCTGGGTGAGGAGTATGGTTTCATAGCATTCAACAGAAGGGGATGCCTGGGATTAGGCATATCCAGCTTAATTCTGTGTAAACTAAGGGTTTTGCTACAAATCTGTGCAGGGTGTTAGGATAATTCTAGTAAAGCAGACTGTTGGCATCAGCTTTATTTCAGATTGCCTACTGGTACTGCTTGTCTGTCATCTGCCCTGAGTGAGCGCAGGTTCTTTGCTGCTGCTTCTCTGCTTTAAATGTACACACCTGCAGAGGATGGAAATCAGCTCTGGTGAGACGTGCCACAGTTCCTACTGAAAGCTTGTGCCAGCGAGAAGTAATTGATCTTGCAGGCTTTCACTGATTTATAAAGGAAAAATTACCCTAAATATTGATTTCATTCTTCCATTAACTGTTGGAGTAAATGTTTCTTTGTAGGGCAGTGGCACTTCAAGTTGTCGTAACAGTTTGAGAAAATCCAAAGACGTGTTTCACTTGATACTCTTTTGTGGCTTTTGTGTATAACTGTGTGAAATTCAATTTATCAGTAAATGGATAAAAGCTATAGTCAAAGAAATATAAATCAGTCCTGGTTTTGTGTTAGAATATATCTCTGAGAAATCGTGGTGCAAATTAAGTAGAGGTTAAGTCGGAGAATCTGTAAAAGCTCTATACCTCTAGATACTGTCTTGAAATTCCATTGTACTTTAAATACTTTTCAATTTGGTGAATGCCCTAGCCCAGCCATGAGAGTGTGTGCTTTCAAGGAGATGTTTCTGGTATGCTTGTTAATAAGCAATCACATGAATCTGCTTGATTCTAGTTATGTTTCTTCATTTTGCATTCTTGTCTGAAAAGGAAGAAAAAACAAAAAGGAAAATTAGGAGAATTCAAGAAACTGTATGAGTGATTTTGGCTGAGCCACTGCTTTCTGGTGTTCCTGTCTGTAGCAGGAAACTTTAGTAACAAAACAGCCAAAAAGCAGTGCCTAGAACTGGAAGTGTGTTGTAACATTTACGCTGAAGTTTGTAAACTACAAGAGGTTGAGATGCGATGATTCACAAGTGCCACTTCTCTTAATAGGAAGCTCAAGACCCTGTCAGCTGTAGCATGTTGCTGCTTTTTTGAGTTCCTGTTGTGCTGTGAGGAGGTAGTTGTATAAAGAATTTTATCTGTCATAATTCCTGGAAGAGAAAGGATGAACTGGCTGGGAGCCCGGGTGGATCAATGTCCAGGCACAGGTGTCGGACTCCAGAAAAGCTGCTCAGTTTGGCTGTGCTCAGTTGCCTGAAGCCACTGGGCTGGTGTGAGAGCAGCCACTGCCTTGGCTAAAGGGGCTCCTCACTGTGAGTCCTGGCTGCCTGCCTGCCCATCCCAGCTCTGTCCCCTGCACGCCGTGCTGGGCTCCGGAGAGGCCCCGGAGTCTGCAGTGGCCTTGTTAGCACAGAATCCCGGGATGGCTTGGGTTGGAAGGGACCTCAGAGATCCTCTTGTCCCACCTCCTTGACCTGAGCAGGGACACCTTCCGCTATCCCAGGCTGCTCCAAGCTCTGTCCAGCCTGGCCTTGGACGCTTCCAGGGATGGGGCAGCCACAGCTTCTCTGGGCACCCTGTGCCAGGGCCTGCCCACGCTCCTTTGGTTATGTAAGTGGAAGTGAAGAGACAGTTTTCATCTGATCCAGGTAGACTGATGTCAGAAGAACAGTTAGTATGACAATATTATCAATTCTTAAAATGTTAGAAATGCTGTAAAATTGCCCAGCATTCCATCTAATCTAATCTGAACACAACAACTCCGGTAATTTTTCCTATGAGCTCCGTTTTCTTGAGTTTTTCCCCAAACTCAGCTTTCAAAATGTGTGGTAAACATTATATTTTTGAGCCATATGTGAACATCAACATTTGGACTCCACATTTCTAATGTTAAACCCCTTTCTTAGGGGGTGTAAAGGTGTTTGATACAAAAGGCATTGAGATCTTTAAATTTTAAATTGCTTTTGAAATAGAATTCAGTATCCTAGTCAGATTCATGTCTTTGGAAAGCTAACTACTAGACAAATGAAAAGAACCTGAGAAAAGAAAAGCTTCTGGAAGTAGGAGATCTAAATTTGCACTTTTAAAGTTTTCCTAACGTTTGAAAGAATTGCTTTGTGACAAAACCACTAGGTACGATTCCTTTAAGGAAATAGAGGAAATTGTGTTAAATATACACTTACCCAGAGAGTGAAAGTGAAGATAATGAATCTTCACATTCTAGCCCATATTTTTGCTGTGGTTGGCTGGGGAGGCTGCTTAACATTGTTGAGTACCAGGACTGAGTTCCCTCGGGCAGTTTGCAGTAGGAGTAAGGAGCGGCCTCTGCACTTCTGATCCATATGTTTATTAATTTCCCAGGCTGCAGGATGTGGCTCACAGGATATTGCTGTGCTGTGCTCCTTACTGCAGTGGGTCGAGGTGTTTTCAGCCCAGTGCTTTATATAGCCCAGGCTGCCCTTCTGTGGACTCTGCCAGCTGTCACTGGGCACTTCCTATGCTTCACTTAGGTAAAAGAGGAAAATACAAATTTCTGAAGCTTAAATTCAATCTTTAATAGCTTCCTTTTCCTAAACCTTTTGTTTCTCTCGTCCATAGTAATTTTTTATATACCAAAGGGTGGTGTAGTAAAAGTAAAATGTTATTCTTTTCTTTCCTTTATTCTGATAATTCACTTTCCTCCATAAAGATGCAAATTTTCTTTCCTCCAGAAGCCCACAGACTGGTGTGATGATCTTTGTAGTACCTTTTGCTTTTTAAGTACTTTTAATTGCCTGCATGAAGACCATGTTTGCAGAGAGTTTGAGAAAGAGACTTCCCTTAAGTAAGTACCTTTTCCAAAGCATTGGCTAAACCTCCAGGAGTGAGCCTGGCCTGTCAGTGACTTGCTTTAGGCAGGTATGACTTTGTTGCTTCACTGCCTTTTGTAGTTTTAATATATAAAGGCAGCAGGACCAGATAGCAAAACTCGTAAAGAACTAGCAAGAGGAATTCAGAATTGTTGGCAGTCAGCATCTGTGTTGAGAGAACATCAGGAAATACAGAAGAACGGAAGAGGGCACGTGCCCAGCAGTTTGATGCTCTGTGGTCACAACTGTGTACAGCTTGTAAAATAACCTCTCCATTTTTCAAGGTGGGGTTAAAAAGAGACCTCAAATTACTGATAAAAAGTGGATGTAAAAATACATTTCAAGACGTGCTGTGTAGCATTTACCTGCCTCAGTGTTGTATACTCTGATTGAGATAGAGCTCACTTGATGAAATCTGCGTTTGTGTCCCCCTGCTTATCTGAATGTTTTCACATAGCAAATTAGTGAAAACAGGAAATCTAATAGATAAAAACGGAGTGGTTTACATTACTTTCACGGGGTTTTGAAGCAATGTGCATTAGTTAAAAAACTCAGCAAGAAAATTGTCTGGAGAAAATAAAGCAAAAGGAGGAAAGGATGAAGACTGCAGCAATCATATTTGTTGACAAAAATGAATCTAGGAGGGCTTGCTAACATTTGTGAAGTTGGACATAAAAGGCTGTAGGAGATACAGCCGTTTACAGAGAGGCAGATGTTAGCAGAGTGAAATGTAATCAAGATGAATACAAAGAGGTTCTCACTCTCTAAAAGCCAACAATGAAAAACATAAAACATGGGAATGCTGACTAAGAAACGGCATTAGAGAAGCAGGATCTTGGGAGTGCTAAATTGAACATACGCATGCAGTATGGTGCTGCTACAAAAATGCAAATGTGGTGATATAACTGAAAGGGGACTTGTAATTCCTCTTTCTTTGGACTAAGAGGGATGAGTTTTCTTAAAGAACATTCTCTGGCTGAAGCACTACCACCAGAACTGTTACGGACTATGTTCTGCTGGGTCACTGTGTTGAACCGACACGAACCCGTTCCATTCAATCTTCCTCTCTTCAGAGCTGACTCTTCAAAAGGCTTTGTAGTTAGAATTATGATCATTCCCTAATCACGGCATTAGAGAAATTATCCCTTACAGCCTTTGTTTCTGTCTTTGTTCTGCTGGCAGAGCACTACTCCTCTTCTGCAGAGAACAGTCAAAATTGCTGCTTTCTTCTGTGTAACCTGTTTATTGTTGCATCTCTCCTCTGAGTTTTCAACCTTCACCTGAGAGGCATCCTAGAACAAGCGCTCCTCCAGACAGTTGTTTTTCCAGTACTTCCCTGTGCTGCTGCCATGTTCAGCTGACCTTTTGTGTGTAGTCCCTGCAGCTGAAAACTAATCATGCTACAAGGAATAGAGAACTTTTTTTAAAACAAAGGTTTTTGTGCTCTCCTTAGGTTAATCATCAGCTTTTCTGTTACCACGAAGTTACAATAAAGCCAGTTACGGAGAGTTGTATAAATTGGAATTCGAAGGAGGAAGAAGCTGGATGGTTTTGCTTCTATTACAGTTATTTCTACTTCCAACAACTTTCATCTGACTCATGCTTTGTAAATGGTCTCTTGCAGAGATCTTTCAGAAACTCCTTTGCTTAATTTCCTTTTTAGCATTCTGTAGATTTATTTCCTCTGTTGTCATCTGAATCTTACTTTATACGGCTTTTGACAGATGCTTCTGGATTTAACTTGCTGCAAGCTATGGCTGTTAGTTTCACATTGTACATTTGCTCTGCTATTGCATATTCTGGATTGCACTTTCATATTATTCCCTTTTGGTCTAATAATGCAAAGCCATATGCAATTTTAGCTTCAGAATTATGAACTAGATACATAAAATTCTTTACCACAGAAACAATTGCTCTGTTTGAAGCAGTGGCTGTTCTTCCTGTGAAGCTGTCTGATCATAGCATGCCTTGTCCTGAGTACCCCGTATTTCACTGAACAGTCTTATTAGCAACTCCTAACACAGGTGGCATGGGAGTTCTACGTCAGGCTGATGATGTTACTGTTCAAAGGAAACAAAGCTATTCTTTTAATTATTTCTAAAATTATGTCTGTATGCAATAATATATTCAATTTTACTTTAACATTGTCTAGGCTGTTGTAGGGTGAGATTAGTTTAGTTGCCTGGAAAAGAATTTGGAAGTTCTTAGTTCTTCTGAAGTAATGAAAAACAGGTAGGGTTGTATTTTCTCTGCAAATCCCTCAGACACATGTAAGCTTCTAGGGTAACATCTGATGTTAGACAGAACTGCTGAGAAAAAAAGGACAGATAAATCAGAAGTAACAGCCCTTACTGATAACAGCTGTGGTCACAGAAATTAAGAAAGATTTTTCAAAATGTTGGATTCAGAGACAAGAGGATGAAGGAGTCTCTCAGAGACAACACATAGTTCTCGGAACAGCTGACGAAGACAGCAGCACTTGTGCCAGAGCACAATCGAGACCAAATGTCTTGTCAGGAATTGTGCAAGTGTATTTCCTGCTGGGGGGCATCTAGTTCTTAATGATTGAGCTGAGCCAAGGAAAATGGACGTGGGACATCAATAAGTTTGCCCAAGTGGAGGCTCAAGGAACTCACGTAACAATCTGGTTTCTTTTGTTCTATAACAAAGCTGTCAGGATCTTATTTCACTGGTCTTTGCAATTCAGTGTAGATCAGGTGTGAAACAAGAACAATTAATGTATATAGTGTAGTGAGTATAGTGAGGTTTGCCCTCTGGAAATTCAACTGTGAAGAGACTGTGATGGGCAGAGGAACTCCTTCCTCATGGTCTTGGCTGTATCATTTATGGATAGAGCAGCTTCTTCCATTAAACTGTAATTCACATAGTTTTAAATGGAGTCACCAAGAAATAACAAAATATCAGGAAATACATGATTTGGAAGAAAAAAAAAAATCACAATTACAATAGATCAGTGTCCTGGTTTGGACCGGTGTCTACTAAGGAAGGCAGGAGTCCCCCTCCCACCCCGGAATGGAAAAAATGTAACCCCCTTCCTCCCGAACTATTATAATTTTGAAAATGAGGGGCTTTCAGGCAAATATATGAGGAATAGNACCTTAACATGGGGAAAAATTCCTTTGAGAGGAGAAGAAAAGAACACACACACACACACACAAAGAAGACCTCCTCAACCCCCAACAATCAGTTTGCTTAATTTATAAAAACAGGGATATTTTGATCTTTTCATTTAATGGTGATTCAACAGGGAAAGATCTGTAACCCCAGAGTTCACACAAGGCAGAATGCTGAAGGCACTTGCATGAAGGGCATTGTGTTTATTGGTGGGCTTGCCAGTGACTCTGGGGAAATCAAATCCACACTTCTCTAGTGAAACACTGAATAGGAGTCCCAGAGATGGGAGCACAGTGGCATAAAGGGCCTTGTTTGTGCTTGGGTTTGGGAGTGATCTGCTGTGTGACACTGGCGAATTGGCTTCACGGCCTTTGTTTGCGTCGCATACGTTTCACACTTGGGCTGTGAAGTGCTTGGACAGGGCTGGCTCCTGCTCTGGGTACCCACAGGGTCTTTAAAGTGGGGCTTTGGTCATGCTAGAGGCCACAAGGTACCAACTCAGACTGCACAGAAAGCAGGGTGTCACTGCCCTCCTACAGTGAATCCCCATTGCCTCTTGCTCTCTGCAGCTCAGGAACAGAAGAGTACCATGCTTCCAATGACGTTTTACAGGAATTCCTAAATTACCTCGGTTTGGTGAATTGCAGTTTTTCTTCTCTGTGCATTTTAAGGGAAACCCTGTGTTCTATACTTGCATATCTGAGCAAAACACCAGTTTGTCTAGAAGAAGCAGTGTAAGAAGGTCATGCTGGCAATTTAGAGTTATTTCCAGCCTAAATTACAGCTATAGTATGCTTCTACTGGATTGTACTTAAAAATAATTTACTCAATAATAATGCAGTAATATATGTGTATCTTGCAGTCTGAAGTCTTCAGTAGCTAGTTTATCTGACTTTAATCCATTTTAGTGCAGAAGGCTGCAAAAGTCTTGAAGAGAAGAAAAATGTACACAATTCTCTTCTGTAATCTTATAAATTGCTATACCACGTGTCCCGGTTTGAGACAAATTAAGGGAAACCCTGTGGAAGGAGCATCACCTCCAAAGAAGGCAGGTTTCAGCCACCCCTCCCCCACAGCTTCGGGAAGAAACTCCTCGGAGGAAAGTGAAAAAAAAAAGGTTATTTATTTAACAAGCAGAGTGAACACAGGCATGGAATAAAGAATAATGCTAAATAATAAAATCTCTCGCTGTGGAGAGAACCTGGTAAAATTCGAAGTCCTTTTTGGTGTGGCTCTGCTCGCTCTCTGGAGCTGGGGTTCGGTGTGGGCCCCCCTGGGCCATGGTATAGGGCCCCACAGTATCTTCTGGTGTTCTGAACAGTTCCAGAAGAGTTCTTGCCTCAGCTAGCAGGCCAGCAAAAAACCCAAAGAATTTTAACTCTCCGTCTCTCTCCTGAGAAAAGGAACCGAGAGCTGGGAAAAGCAGGAGCAGTTCCTTTTCTCCGTTCTGCCACAGCAGTGAGAGCACACAGGGGAGTGGATCTGTCCTTGGGATACAAACCGCTCTGAAAAATCCACCTGGCTTCCCTCCCCCCTCTCCTGAGAGACAGCTTAAAGACACGGGAAGGCACAGGATTCATGTCTGGCTTAGGGCAGACCATAGGGAATACAGCATCATACAGTCACCCCAAGGACACCAGGTATTTTAGAAGAACATAATTAAGTGGAAGTCTTCATTAAAACTGAGTGCTGATGAAGGAGGCATTGGTGCTTGTTTAAGCACTGCTGTAAGGGGCTAGTAACAGTGGTAGTTGATGTAATGTGATTCTAATGAATACTCCATGGTAATAAATAATCTCTTAATAACTAATCACTCTAAAAAGTAAACCAAATCTGAAGAGGGCTGGTATGGAGTACAACTGTATTTGAACATGAGCTAGTAGAAAGAGTGTTTGATTTAGGTTACAAGTTAGAACTGTAAAGAAGTCAAATTTCAACTGTAATTTGAAAATTAAGACGCAGCAAGAGGTAATGAGGAACCACATGTGGAACATGACTTTTCAAGTTACCATTGTACTGGCTTGGTCCAGTTCTTAGCAACAAATAATGCAGTTGTAGAAAGTGACCTTAGAAGTGGAATTTATCTGCTTGCCCTTGGATGACTTCGATTATTCTAGCTGAAAAAGCGTTTTGTAGTGTGGATTTGCATTTTTTGAAGTTCTAAATTTGCAAGTTATTCTTAAAATAGCTGTGGAGACAGTAAGTTGTATTAAACTAACAAATATAGCTGAGAAAAATGAGGCATTCAGGAATTCAGGGGAGAACCTCTGTGTTTATATTTGAGACATTGCTAGCCCAGTTTGAATTTTGGAAAGTAGAGTGATATCTGAGTGCAGGAAATCTCTTGCTTCTTAAAGAGAACAAGCACATTAAAAGTCTTAGCCCCAGAGCTCATGATTGTGTCACGTTTTCTTAAGATTAAATTGCCACCACCTAGCAAGACTGGCACTAGTAAGAGCTTTCCAGCTCTTTGCACTATCCTGCTGCATCCAGAAGAATTCCCTGTGCTTGTTTGAGCCCTCGTTTTGAGCTGTTCCTGTTCACTTTGTGCCCTGTGTAACTGTGTTCTCCGTTCACCGACGTTTGTGCTGTTCTGCTCTGCAATCTGCCTTAGAAGCTCTCTCTTCTGAAGCCCACCCTTTGATCCACAGAAAGTGTAAGATCTCACCAAATAGCTGCCTGACTCTGCTGTACCTTTTCTCTTCTAGATCTTTCTGTTTTCTCTCACTAAACTTCATTTTTCCCTTTGATCTCTCTTCTGGGTTTGTTTTTATTCTCTTTAGTCTACACAAACTGTCCTAAAGGCAGTTTTTTCTTCTTGCTCTGCACAACACATTTCCTGGCCTCGACATCCCTTTCTTTTTCGTTTTATTACAGGTATTTTCCTGTTATCATTCCTGCCAGTTAATTTTCTTCTGTGCCACAGGTTTAATGTATTTGAAGTCAAATTGTGTGTTACGGTATTCTTGAAAATAGCATGTGATATCCCAGCCTGTCTGGAAAGCTGCTTTCTCAGCTGTCTCTCCTTGCTCCTTATGTGCCATGTTATTTCTCTGTTTCTGGACCTAGTGCAGTTGGGGGTAACACAGAAAATCCCAAAGCCTTTTTTCTTTTATGGCCTCACTGTGGACTTACCTGTGACATAATAATGGGAACCCTGTGAAAGTTGCAGTGCAAGTTTCAGGTTGTTGGTTAGAATTCCCTTGCCGTTAGCAGGGGAAATGGGTATTTCTGTTGGATGATCCAGGACATCTTCAGAAGCACACAGGGAGCTGAAGCAGGAGGTTTGGAGCTCTGCCTGCAGGGGTCTGTGGCTGCTGCCTGGAGAGGAACCCCAGAGTTCCCAGGAGTGGAAAGTCACCATAGCCCAGGTATGTGCAGCACGGCTGCCAGCAGAAGCTGTGAGATAAGGTGGAGTTTTAGGCAGCAGGATTTGGAGATGGGTACCTTTTCTTTCTTGTCTCCCTTACTGGAGGTCTGGCGGATGAGTCTTACCTATGAAGGTGATTGTGATTTGTACTCGGAAACAGTGAACTGGTCTCACTTGCCCTACAGAAGTCCCTCTGAAATTGGTTCCCTGTTTCTTTGCTTGTTTTAAGTTTGAACAAAATATCTCAAAGAAGGCGTAAGACTTGGAAAATAAAGATCTCAGTTATCTCGGAGTCGTGAACCAAACACCAAATTTAGGCAGGAATCAATCTTCATGTGAACAGCAGATGTTTCTTAATTCATCTGTTCTTTTTAGAAGAGGGGGAAAGCAAAGCAGCGTTACAGGACATCATGCCAGTAAATGAAGGACACTTCTTACTGAAGAGGAATATCTTTTTAAGACAAATGCACAGAAGTAGCCTTTTGGCTGTGTCTGTGCTTTAGATACCATGTGTGACTAGCAAAATACTGTAACTTCATAAGGTAAAGCCTCCTATAATTACCAATACGAGGCAATTTATATTTTTAAATGAAAGATATTACCATAAATCTAATGAACCATTTATTATTTCTTAGATTCAGGAAGAATTGTGATTTTTCTTACCTTGAGCTTACAGAGTCCACATCAGGGAGGAGTCTTGTGAAATGCGTAAAGGCAGTGGAAATTAAATGAATAGGGTTTTTTGTTGTTTAATTCATCCTGGTGTTTGCTTATAGAACATCATTCTATCTTCCTAGTACGAGCTGCTTTCATATAAATTCAGGGTGCTACAGGAGTTGCCTGCACAACTTGGTGGGATAGTGGAGATTGCCAGGGGAGAAGGCAGCACTGTGACACACTCCCGTGGATTTGTCTTTTAAACATTCCTTTTCTAGATCCAAGTGCATCATTGCAGGGGACCAAATCTAGATGTGGGAAAGGTCTCAGCTATGTTTTATGGGAATATTGCATTTATTTCAGAACCTGCAAATGTGATGAAACAGAATTTTTTGTTGGGAAATTACTGATTTTTAAGTTCTCCTTTCAGCCTCCAATTCATGATGCTCACCAGCAACAGGTTTTGTCTATGTGGAGCTAAACTTGGTGGTGCTTGAGCTGTGTGAGATTGACCATCAGTGAAGTGGCTGGGAGGAGGAGGAGGGGGATTGAAGTGATGCTTTCCCAGGGCCCTGAGAGCGATGGTATTTTAGTTGGTCGGGACTGGTGGATGTGACGCAGCCATCCTTGTTGCCTGGTGTTGATGTCCATCTGCTCTCCGTGCTGAGTGCAGGTGTGTTTCACACACGCAAAGTGATAGAGGTTCCTTATCACAGCTCTGGGCTACTGCTGGGACTGTCTGGCCAGGGGGGCATCACTGAGCACTGGGGTTCACAGAGACACGAGCGGGTTCAAAGCACGACAGGTCGGGTTGGAACACGGCGTGTGAGCAGAAAGCAGTGGGACCATTGTAAGTGGGCACCACAGGTCGGGCTTTTTCTCCTCCAGCTGGAAAGGAGCAAGCTTAAAATTTAGCCGAAGAAATAAAAGAAAATCTTCCAGATGTCCAGGAAAAACATCTCACGTGGGTAGTTTATTATTTTTTACTTCATTTTCCTGATATAACCAGGGCCTCAGGATGAGAGACATGGAAAAGTTCATCCAGCATTAATCTGTTCTTAAACTGAGGGTTGAATAGCATGCAATAAATACTTTGACATGTTCTTGTGCATTATAAGGAGCAGTAAGAGTTAAACAAAATAATACCTGCTGGTTGCTTAATTGACCAGGTTTCACTCTGAGCCATAACTGAGGCTGGAGTAGTTTGGGAAAAAGAGGTGTGATTATGTAATGAAAGATGATTACAGCTCAAGCACAAGGGGATGGATTATGTTTGCAGAGATACCAAATGCCAGAACGAAGATTATTTTTGCACCTGTAGCATCTGGTCCTGTGAGAAAGTAAATTAGAATAAATAGCCCCGTGTTCATGTACAATGACTTTCTTATATTCTTATGAAGTATTTTTAATCCCCACTTGTGGAATTCTTCCTCCCACATGAGAGATAATTTTTACATAGAGCATCTGCCAGTCATTTATGCATCCAGGCCCACAGAATGCACATGAAAAGAATGGCACAGGGAATTGGACTTCTAGGATTGCAGTGAGAGACCTTAGACGTATCCTTCAAGACACCATCTTCTCAACAGCACGGTCATCCAGAAATGGATCTCTTGCTCGGACATCAACAGAAATCCTCTAAGTCTTTTACTGCCTAGGCAGAGTTAGATCAGACTCACAGTCAGACCTCCTCTTGTGTGAGGGCCACGGGGATTTGCAGGTCGGCTCGCGTTTGTCTGCAGCTGGACGGTGTGGCCCGGGGTGAGAGAGTGTTCTTCAGAACTGATGCTCTTGCTCTCAGGCCAGTATTGCAGTGTAGTTGGAATGTGACTTCTTTGGTGTCAGCAAGAACTCGGAGTACTCAGCCCCCTTTGTTCTTGAACTTATTTTGTCATAGCAGGAGAATATGCAGACCCTTCTTATCCCAGCTCTGCAGGACAATTAGCTGCACTGTTAACAAAGGATTTGCAACCAGGCATTATTTTCTATTCCATTTTAATGTGACTGTGTCCTTAGAGTACACAATTTAAGTTTTAATTGCTTATTAAGAGTAGCCATTCCAGTTAGGTAATTCCATCAAGAAAAGGGAAAACAAACTACTTCCAACTAATCTATGTTCCATTTCAACACCCAGAAGAGTTGCCTGCAGAGTGGGAGGGAGGAGGAGGGTTAGGCTGGTTAAACACACCTCATTTTTACCCCCAAATGTCAATAACAGCTTATTCAAATTTATTTTTCTAGAGTTCCAGGTTGTTGGAAGTTTTTGCACCCACAGACAGTAGTGTGGTTGTTGGATGTGGAAAATTGTAATAGAAAGAGATGGAATTCAATCTGCAATTATGTAGTAGAAAAACACTCAGCCCAGAAGCGTGTTGAAATCTCCTTTTCTCCTAGGAATAATATCATGGTGAAAGTTGTTTTGTAGCACTGATGTGACACTGCTGTCTTAGAAAACAGGTTTTAGTAGGTTTTATTTTTAATACCTTCTTAGAGAAGCCAACTGTGTGGTTCTCCCTATAAAAAGTTAGAGATGTCTTAAAAATTCTGTTCCATAAACAGGGTATGAGAACTAACCTGAAGAAAACTGATATTCTATGTACTACTGAGTTTCAGTCAATACTTTCATAAGATATGGTGATGGAAATTGTCTTTTCACAGTGTTTACAGAGAAAGGCAGATACAAAACGAACTGGACACCTTTAAGATTTCCAGAGGAAAAGACAATTGATCTGAAGAGTTAGACTTCGGTCAAAGAAATAAGTCCAAAAAGTGTCCCTGATACGATGCTGGGATCTGTTAGGAAATAGTCATTTGGGTTTTCTATAAAAAAATATTTTATTTATGCTGACTTGCAGCCAGCCTACAGAAACACTTGCCTTTCTGAAAAACTCTGTGCATTCCTATGTAGTGTGAGGGTCCAGAGCTAAGGACAGAGGCACTGGGGCCATGCAAGTACGCAGCGCTTAAGAGAGGCTGAAAGTGAGATGTGCTGTTTAAAGCACGGTGCAGAATCTGTTGTGGGAGCGGAATATTTTATTCACACCGTGATTCTCTGAGGTTTTGGTAGCCAGGGTTTGACAACACCTGGGCGTAAGGTGAGTTTTACAAGCCCCGAGTAAGGTGAAGTACAAGGAAGGTGTTCCTGTACGTTCTCAGTTCGTCGTGTGTGGTGTGGAACAGGACCTTGCGTCCAGTTACTCACAGAGAACTGTCCTCGAGCGTCAGTCAGTCGGCATCATTGCTGCCAGCTGAGTGTTTCATTGAGGTACATCTCTTTGTTCATGGTTCTAACAGAGTTTGATGCTGCTCAGCCCGAAGAGCTGCCTGCTGCATAACTCTGCTTTTACAGGGCCCTGAGTCCATTCTCCTCAATGGAGCTACATGATTTAAAATGAATGCTAATAGACGTCGTAATTAACTCCTGTATTTTCCCCTTCAGAATGATACACGAGGGCATTTTATTCACTTCATTTAGTCATGTATTAATATTTAAAATCCTTAGAATAAAAGACTTCCTGGAGAACTGGAATGATGATTTATGTTGCTAGTCTGCTCTGCCAAACAACAAAAGTTAGAAAAAGTGAAGAAACTTGTAATACCATGATTTCTTTCAGTACAACTTGGTGGTGTACTTTGAAATTGCTTCTTAAGTTTTAATGTCAGTAATATTTGAGTGGTTTAGATTATTATTAATAATTGACCTTAAGTACCTTCAGTGAGCTGCTCAATTTCTAATCTGAATTTATGAACTCTTTATTAATGCTGTGCTGCAAAGCAGTGATAAAAAGAAAAAAAGCATATGCTTCTGATCTTCTAATAAACCTTCTTTTCTGCACAGAAAAAAAATTTTTAAAGTAAGATTCAGTTCTTACTTAAATGATAAAGTAAAGAAGAGGCATTTTATGGGCATTGCATTTACATAGTTGTCTCACATTATTGTTTTTACTTAAATTAGCCTTCTGTCACCACCCATTACCAGTTAGAGTGGTGTTTTTGAAGGGAGATGTCCTCTGCAGTTTTTTAATTAAAATCAAGGGAAGAAGAATGTGCTTTTTTGGTTTATTTTTTTGGTTATTTTTTATATGTTTTAAGAAAATATCTAGCTGCACAAATAGGAAACATTGGACACAATATTGCACCAATATAGGTGCAGTTTAGACCATCTGAAAATGCAAATGATGAGCACATTTGTCCTGATCCTATAGATCGCTGGAATGTCTTTAATTATTAATTTCTAATGGCTTAGAGTAGTGTTAAAGCATTACCCCTGGACTGCAGGGATGCTCCATGCCTCAGTTCTACAGCATTAAAATAAGAGTAATAACTCCTTCCTTTTCCCCTTTTGTTTTCTCTTTGGTATAAAGCTTAAATTTGGGGGTCTGAGTCTCTGTCCCCTGTGTTTGCTTGTTCAGCTGGGTGGAATCCTTGGGTGCTATTGTGTTGCAGTGGGATTCTCTGC
>VYZQ01001191.1:0-41831 GCA_013400655.1 Mystacornis crossleyi
ACCCGCACCGCGCCGTGCCCGGCCCGCGGGAAGGGGCCGCTGCCGCCGGGGAACCCGGGCGGAGCGGGGAAGGGCGGGGCGCGTCCCGACCGAGGCCCGGCACAAGCCGCGTCCCGCCTGGTTGCGGCGCCGTGAGCAGCTGCCCCCGGTTCGCACCGCCCGGCCGCGGTGTGACTGCTCCCTGTGCCCGGGCTGCCTGGGACCGCCGGCTTCATCCTGAGGGGCTTGGGATGTTCCCAGAGCAAATCCCAGTCTGCTCAGCATCAGGTCCTTATTTGTACAGATACTGCCTTTGTGCTCTGTATTTGTTTGCAGCAGCATTGCTGGTATGCTGGCTTTGTAATGTGTACATAAACATCCTAAAAAATAAAAATAGAAAGCATATTGGTGAAGCCTGTCCCAGTGGGTCTTCAGGGGAGACTGGGTGGGTAGTCGAAGTTTTGCAGTTTGTGTAAGTCATTGAGATGCTGGTGAGGTCCTGTAGTGTTACACATAATTTATATTTTTCATTTCTAGTCTTAGGATCATTCTCACACGTTTTTTATGTCTGCACATTTTCCTGCTTGGGATTAAGCAGCATGACTAAGTGCAGCTTGGTTTGGGTTTGCATAGGATGAACTCATGTAATTGAAAGCTTTGGGAGAAGAGCAGGTCTGTAACAGCAGCTGGTTCTGTTGGTTCTGGTGGCAATGACATTGTTGGTCATCCTTTGCAGCTCAACCCAGCCTTGTGTTCAGAGGTGCAGCCCTACTTTCAGCCAGTTTTTAAGGGGACCTGTGGGTGTGAAATGGTCACAGGCTCAGGGAGGTGTGGATAGCCTTTAAATCCCAGGAAGCCACTATACAGGATTAGCCTTCCAGCGTGTCAGCAAAAAGCTTCACTGAAAGCAGCTTTGAGGAGCTCTTTGAAAAAGACTGAAAAGGGAAGGAATAGTTTCAGGTGAGTTTCTAAAGACATGCTCATTTGCTGACTTTCGGAAAGATGATGGTATAAAGTTGCTCAGTTTAAGAGCTGAATTCCAAAAGCCTTTCCTGGAGAGCTGTGCTTTGGTTTATGTAAATGCAGAAAACCTG
The DNA here is from genome assembly GCA_013400655.1 of Mystacornis crossleyi. Lineage (NCBI taxonomy): Eukaryota > Metazoa > Chordata > Aves > Passeriformes > Timaliidae > Mystacornis > Mystacornis crossleyi. The sequence continues at coordinate 1,074 of VYZQ01001191.1, forward strand.
GGAGTGGAGGTCTTCCTGGGTTGTCTGCAGTTCAAGTGCCCCTTTGGAACTGCCTGGACTTCAGGAGATAATATAGAGGGTAAAGCTCCTTTGAATTGTAGAAGTTACTGTTTTTAGCTTTTAAAGGTCCTGTACTCCAGATTATGGGTCTTAGCTCTTACTCTGTGTTACTTTTAGAGGGGTAAGTGTCTCTTACAGAGCATGAGAGCAGAGATTAATGGAGAGCAGTCGTGCCTCAGCCCTGGGGAAGGAGTTTCACAGTGTGTGATGCACAGTGACCCTTCCTTGGCAGATGAGATGGCGGATGCTCACATTTGGGCACTAAAAGGTCATGTGGCAGCAAGTGACATGTTCTGCTTGCTCTGTTTTGTGTTCTGTTGGTTGATATCAAAGGCAGTCTGATGTTTGTTCTGCTTTGTGGTTTTAGATTTCTGACACACTGAAGCGGTTTGCTGTGAAAGTAACTACAGCCAGTGTGAAGGAGCGGAGAGAGATCCTCAGTGAGCTGGGAAAATGCATTTCTGGGAAAGGTAAAAAGCTTGGGAGCACTGTTACGGTTACCAGGGTGGAGGAGCATGTTATAATGTTTTGTTTCAAAAGGCTGTGTGAGGGGTATTTGTTTGAGGGAGAGGGCTGGCAGCGTTTGGAGCCAGTTCTCCATCACAGGGGGGTAATTCCAAGCATGGGGTTTGTGGATAGCACAGAACCCCAGCTTTTGGCACATCTGCTTTTTCCAGTCAGTAGTTTTAGCATTGTGTATATTAGTTTTTCATTAGTGTATCAGTTGAGTTTCTGTCATGACTCTAGGCCTGTTCGTGTAGTACTCATTCAATATTTGAGTACACACATATTTAGAGAGGGGGACTGTGGAAGATTTCAGATGGTCTTAATAAAACGGCTGAAGCAAATTTTTTAAACTTACTTCTTTCATTTTCTGAAGATGACCATGTTTCATGTGTTCCAGTTTTACCATTATTTTTAAAAATATGCATAAAATGTATGAAAAGAGCAAACTTTTACTGTGATTCTTGCAAGCAGTTCTGTAGATGTGAGCAGTTTACTGATTTCAGTCATGAAGTAAATCTTGTTTATGTTAAAGATTAAGAGCTCATTGATTCATGAAGAAGTATTTTGAAATATATTGTTACAGACCTTCCAGAGGGCGCAGTGAAAGGCCTTTGCAAACTCTTCTGCCTTACTCTGCATAGATACCGGTAAGTAAATTGTTGTGGAAAGGCAGTATTATTTAATCTGTCGGTATTTAGTAGTTAAATTGGTCTGGAGCATCTGGAAATGTTAGCATGCAGTGTCACAGAGATGTATATGACACGGATGTCATATTGTAATTACATTCTCAGGGTAGGATTGACATTAAGAAGTTTTAGAACATTTGCCTTATGTTTCACCTTTAATTTTGAAATTAAAACTTTAATCCTGTGGTTCAGTTTGCAAGAATGAACACCCATGTCCTTGTGGAGCAAGACTGAGCTGTCTTTTAGATGCCTTTTAGACAATTTTAGGTGGGATTAAATCGTGGTCTGTTGTAGAGGAGCTGTTCAGAACATGTTTTCTTCTGCAGTCTGCCAGAGGGCCTCCACATAATTTCTGTCCCTTGAGGAAGGGAATGGAGCTTTCTACCAGAAACTTCTCCACTTTGTGGAACAGCAAGGATAAAATAGTTATTAGCTCGACTGCTGAAATGACAAAGCAGAGCCCTTTGTGTGGTGCAGGGGTGGTAACGGTGCAATGTGGCAGGTTTAGAATGTTCGTGATCCGTGTTTGTCACAGGGATGCCGCGTCCCGCAGAGCCCTGCAGTTGGCCCTTCAGCAGCTCGCAGAATCCCAGCCCGAGGCAACGGCAAAAAGCCTGCTGCACTCGCTTCAGTCTTCAGGGATCGGCGGCAAGGCTGGAGTTCCCAGGTGTGCAGGAGTTGCTTTGTGTGGAAGCAGTTCTGAGTTGCTGGTAGTTCCTCCTGTTCACAGTGAGGCTTCTGCTGCTGCTTGGCAGAAGTGTTAAAAGCCTTTAGAGACAAAGCTGTTAATGCTGTTCAGATGTTCCTCTCGTACCTCTTCCATGTCATCTGGGAAGGCAGAGGGAATATCCTGGTACAGCTGCTGGTGGATTGGGTCTGAGTTACGGTTTAGCCTTTGTTAAACTTCAAGTCTGGAGAGCTAAGGAACAAACTCTTTCAAGAAACAGTCTCCAAAATTATTAGGAAAGGGGATTTCATAACCTATCAAGTGTTCAGCTGCCTCTTGTGCCGTCTGGAAGCTCTGACTGTCAAACCAGAGCTGAAACAAACAGCTTCTGAAGGCTTATTATTTTCTTTAAAAACTAAGGCTTTAGCTGCATTTTTGTGTGATAAAATTGTCTGTCAGTCAGGTGCTCTTCTAACTTGGGCAAAATGGGTCTGTAATGGTCTAGCAGGTGTAAGTTATGTCCTGGGAAGTGTAGATTTTACCTCCCTCTCCTGTTTGTACAACAGTAAGAGCAGTGGATCTGCAGCTCTGCTGGCACTCTCCTGGACATGCCTGCTTGTACGCACAGTCTTTCCAATGCCTGACAAGAGACAAGGAGAAACGTGGAAAAAACTGGTAGGTTCTTCAAGCTTTGCAGAAATATCCCATCGCAGATACGGACTTGTTTAAGTTGCTGAAATGTTGCAAATAATTCTGAACATAACTGAAAACACCAAGTTAGAATCCAGGTTTAGAGGGAGATTTGGTGTATTGTGATGTGTCCTCTTCCCCTGGAGAAAGCAGGAGGTATATAAAGCCTGAGTGGGGCAGTCTTGCACCTGTGCAGTTGCTCTGCATACGGAGATGGCTACCAGTGCGTCTGAGGTGCATCTGCAGTGTGGCATGAAGTCCTTGTGCCTGCCTTGAAATATATGTGTGTGATACTCTGTCATACAGTGTCAAGGAACATTTGCCTTCCTTTCACTTGTAACAAGAAAAACGTGCGACTGTACTCATAGCACATTGGGTTATAGTTAGAACAGGTTTTAAGAAAAGACGTAATTTGTTTTCAGTGTTTCCAAAACTGTTAGGCATGGTTCTGCACAGAGGTGCGGGATGAAAGCAAAGACAGCTTGCTGGAAGAGCTTAGATGACCTAAAGACTTAAGTAGATTCAGCTAATCATTGACATTTGGCATGTCTTGTTTGATACGAGCTCTCTGAGAAGCAGGTGCATGAAGGTTTCCTTGGCTGTTGCCTTTGGCAGGTGGAGGTTCAGTGTTTGCTCCTTTTGGAAGTCCTGGGAGGGTCTCACAAGCAGGCAGTGGATGGGGCCGTGAAGAAATTGAACAGGCTGTGGAAAGAGGTGATGTATACATTATGTGCTATATTCTATAGCTGTTCTGGGTTCTGTGGTGTTAACATGCCTGGCTCTTTTTCTTTTAAGAACCAGGATCTGGTGGATCAGTACCTGTCTGTCATTCTTGGGCTCGAACCAAACCAGAATTATGCTGCAATGCTGGGACTTGTGGTGCAGTTTTGCACAGCCCAGAAGGAGATGAATATTATTAAACGATACAAGGTAAATCTGTTCTACAGCTTTTTTTGCTAGGGAATAGGAAGCATCATTTGTTATCATGAAGAAAGGGCTGAATAGATGTCTTAGTGAGGCTGGTACTTTGCATCTGCCCCTGGTTTCAGTATCTGTCAGTTCAGTAGTCCTTCACTTCTGACTGAAACAGCTGAAACAGTTTCGAGAGTAGGTGCCGGATGCGTGGCTGTTTGGTGTTGCCTGCGCATTTCTGTGGATGTCCAGTATACAGCTTCCTGCCTTGTCTGTGTTGTGGGAATGAAAGGCAGCATGTAGCTCTTCGTGTGGTTTGAGTGTTGAGCTCAGGCTAGAGCAGGGAGCACTGGTCTCTGCTTAACTGGCTCATGTGAGGGTGGAAGGAAAGCTTCCAGAGGAGGAGGAGGAGGTGGGGTGTTCAGCCTGGCACCTGATGGTGTGCCGGAAGCTGTGTGCAGGTTGAGATGTGGCTGTAATCTGGTGTTTCTGCTTGTTCAGAGTGCTCTCCTGGATTTCTACTTGAAGACCATCCTTATGAGCAAGACGAAGCCTCAGAAGCACGTGCTGGTGAGACACAGTGTTAGAGCTGCTTGTGATGTTGTCCCACAGGCAACATTGCCCTGTGCTGAGTGCCCTGTCCCCTTTGCAGGACAGCTGTTCTCCTCTGCTTCGTTACATGTCCCATGCCGAATTCAAGGACTCTGTTTTGCCAACTCTGCAGAAATCCCTGCTGCGGAGTCCTGAGAACGTAATTGAAAGTGAGTCTGTCATCTCTGCATTGCTCTGTCAAAGAGCCTAAATCCTTGGTGGTCTGGAGCTGTTGGGGCAGCGTCACTCTGGACTGTGCTTTTGATCCCATGAGCACAGGCAGGATTGTCTGGCATCCAAGGGTTAGATGTGGAGAAGCAACATTTGTGGTGTGATCCCAAGTGTCAGGGTACGTGATAGCTACGGTTTGCACCGGGGACAGGATTTCGCAGCTGAGTGCTAGAAATAATCCTGAATTATTTTGTTCGCTGGGCATCAATTTCAGTAGGTTCTTTTTTATTCCTTCTCCTTACTACTCTGTCTGCTCCTGATGTGAACTGTGGGGAAGGGTGTATTAAAATGCTAATGCCATATCGCATTTTGTTAAGTAATTGTTTTTATCTCTTATGTTGTCAGCAATCTCTTGCTTGCTTGTATCTGTGAACCTGGATCTTAGCCAGTATGCTCTAGACATTGTGAAAGGACTGGCCAGTAAGTACTCTCACTTCTGGAGGGAATTATGAATTCAGAACAAAGCTTTCTGCAACTTTCTGGCTGTATCTACAGCTTGATTGCTGGTTAAAAGATTGTTTTAGGTGGGAGGGAGGATGATGCTGTGACTTGGAACTGGAGTAGTTCACATGGTGGTTCCAGAAGCTGCTTTAAACCACATATAAAGACAATCCTTACTTGCTGATTTTATGTAGTTTGTTGTAAGGAACTCTTTGCTTATGCATTATTTTCTAGGTCATCTGAAATCCAACAGTGTGCAGCTGATGGATGAAGCAGTTGTGGCATTAAAGAACTTGGCTCGGCAGTGCAGCGATCCTTCGGCTGTGGAGTCACTGGGCAGGCACCTTTTTGCCATCTTAGGCGGTGAGTAAATTGTAGGATAAGCAGTGGGGATGAATCAAGGTTTGACAGCCTCAAGGAGTTTTATGTATTGTATTTTCTGTTCTCTTTAGCTACCTGTATGGAAGGGGTGACTTAGCCTGGATTAGGGGTAATGGGCCAAGCTTCTGTGTTTTGGAGGAGATTCTTGATTACAGCTGTTGTCTGTAATCACCTATCACCTTTGTGTTTCTTGTTGGCAGGCTCAGAGGGGAAGCTGACAGTTGTTGCTCAGAAGATGAGTGTCCTTTCAGGTGAGGATCCTAGAAGAAAGCTGCTTCTCTGGTGGAAGAAACTGAGCAGAAGGCTGAATGGAAGGGATCTGTACCTCAGCCTTTAAGATTTCCTGCCTGTCACTGTAAATTGGCTGTAGTCGAAGCCATTAGAGGGTGCTGGATACCACATACCAGCTCCTGAATTTCTATTAAAAAAATAATAATTGGCTGGTAGGTCAAAAATTCTATTCAAGGAGAATGACTTGTACCCAGAGTGAAAATGAAGGCAGAGATCTGGCAGTGTGGTACATGGTGGATGTGACATCCAGATGTAGTGACAAGTAAAAGAGATGTCTCTGCAAGGACTGAAGTGTGAAGGGTCGTTCTTGATTGGTTTTAGATGTCGTGCTGGTAGTTTGGGAACTACTGAGAGAATTCTGTCCTTTCAGGGATTGGCAGCCTTAGTCACCATGTGGTTTCTGGACCCTCCAACCAAGCTCTGAGTGCAACTGTGGCTGAGCTTTTCATCCCTTTCCTGCAACAAGAAGGTGAGACCTCTTGCTTTTGTTCTGGGTTTGCTAAGCTGCTTTCATCTTGAGCACGATTTTTACATCGTTAGTCAAGATAAATCTGGATTCTTGCCTGCTGTGTTACAGAATCTGTTGCCCTGTTTTGATGAGCAACCCCGTGGAGACAGTGCTGTGCCTGTTAGAAGCATGTGTCATTTTCCTGCATTCTGATGTTGTTACGTGCTTTCTGTTTCATGTTCTGTGCTTTCTGCAATTGCTGAACTGATGTGAGCTCCGTGTTTCTTCCCAGTCCATGAAGGCACATTGGTTCATGCAGTCTCTGTCCTGGCTCTTTGGTGTGTTCGGTTCACCACAGAAGTTCCTAAAAAGCTGGTAGAATGGCTAAAGAAAGCCTTCAACCTTAAAACCTCGACTTCAGCGGTGAGACACGCCTACCTGCAGTGCATGCTAGCCTCCTTCAAAGGTAAAACCAGGCAGCTGTTAATAACTCTTTGCTGTGGGGCTTAGGAGGAGCGTTATCAAACTTTGTATTTCCTAATACAGAGAGCTGTGTGCATTAAGAACGATTTTGTAAGGCAGTGTCTGCTTACTGACCTCCTTCAGATTTCTCCTTAAACTCTCTTTTGCCTTCAAGTTTATAAAGATGGTTTGTTTCCTTATATAACTAAAGTCACTGCCCATCATGCTGTCTTTCATATATCTCGAAGTAATATTTGATTGCTTTATTTTTGTCTTACACCTGAATTGTAAGGTACACCTGAATTCTAGCTCAGGGGCCGTACTTTTGTTTTATATAGGACCCAGCACAATGGGATCTTGGTCTCTGGCTTTGACTCTTGGAAACTTAAAAAAAAAAAATTACTGTGTTTGAAATTAAGAACTCGAGAAATTATTCTCTTTTGGTGATCCTCTAGAGATTTACATCTATTAGTCCTGCCCCCTTTGACTGCAGCATTTCATCCACTTTTGTAGACCTCTGGGATTCCTTAACTTCTGAATGTTTGAAGTGAAACAGATGGTCATGGCTTGCCAGAAATTTGCTTTCCCTCTCTTAGGGAAACATTAATCTTTGAAGTCAGACTTCCAGTAATTTGAAGTAATTCCTTTAATGTAATTGAATTAGCATTTTCTTTTGCATCCCATAAACAGAAACTCACTGTATTAAGATGGGACTGTTCTGTCTGTGAGGAAAGGACTGAAGTGGTTGCCACTGACCTTTTCATAGTTGCAGTTTAATGGTAGTGATTGCCAAATACTCTGGGAGATTCAGAGTCTTCCCGGTGTGTGTCTGATTCCTTTCCTTGTCTCATGGCAGCAGAAAAACCATTTATACCTGGGTTGTAAAGTGAGGACTGTGTTGTTTTGTAATGTGTCTCTTTTGTCCCCTCAGGTGACACATTATTGCAGGGAGTGGACTTGCTACCGATGCTGATCCAGACAGTAGAAAAAGCAGCATCTCAGAGTACTCAGGTTCCCATGGTAACTGAAGGAGTTGCTGCAGCTTTGTTGATCTGCAGGATGTCTGTAATTGAGGGACAAACTGGTAAGGTCACAAAACAGCTGGCAGAATCCAATGTAAAAAGGTTCTGAGGGTTAACACTTCGTGACGGTGTGCAGGACATACTATTTCTTAATCTGTGTAAAGTTTCTACATAGAGAATCATTGCTCTTCTATAAACCAGGGAAAGACTAATTCCCATCTCTCTTCATTTATGTCAGTGAAGAACTCTTACTCTTCCATGCCTTTGCATATTCCAGCTTCCATTCACATAGGGCAGTATTCCTCTCTTTTCTGACAGGAGCTGTTCACCCTGACCTTACATGGTAGGATTTGACTGCTGCATTGGAAGTATTACGTGATTATTATTTGGGTAGTGTTTTTACAAATCTTTGGAAAGCATAGGGACTGGAATTCTGTCTCCCATTAGAGGATATTACAAGAGCTGTCTGGGTTCATACATCTGCCAGGGTATAAGATCCAGGTGTATTCTATCAAAAGCAACACACCACTTCCCTTCTTTTCTTCACTTACAGGAAGGTTTGCCTTATGAAAGATTAAGGTGAATCAGACTTTGCATTTCACATGTGTAAGTCAGAGAAAGGTATTTTTGTCAGCTGGAGTTTTTTTGACGTGTTTATAGTTCTGAATGAGAGAAATGAGAGGCTTTAGCATTGAAGACAAGTAAGGCTAGAAGTAAACTGAGGGATTTCAGGAGAGAGAATTCTACTGTATTTTATGTGCACTGATGAGTTCTGACTTATTTTGAAACATCCTTGATGGACATCTGTTCTTTTCCTGTCAGAGTCTAAGCTGAGTGGTTTCTGGCAGCTGATTTTGGATGAGAAAAAACAAATTTTTACATCTGAGAAGTTTTTGCAGTCTGCATCAGAGGAAGGTAAATTAGCAGTTATGTATATCCAGTTGCTGTTTAATTCTATTTCTTAGTACTTGACAAGAACTAATGTTGTTAGCCTTGTTCTGTGATGCTTGGAGGATACAGTTTCAGATTAAAATGAGCTGTGTACTCTTCAGAAGTACATCTAGACTAGTTGTAGTCTAAGCCTAAAAAAGGAATTAATTTATTTCTTGATGAACCTGAGTTATCACTCATGTACCATTCCAAATGATAAACAAATGGAAGCGCCTTGTGGCAGCTGACACTCAATACCAATTTCATTGCCACTGAAGCTGTTTTGGCAGGGCTCAGGAACTGACAGAACTGGAGCACTGAGTGTGGTGTTTATAATTTGCTTTGCTTTGTCAACTTATACCAAAATAGGTCACACACAATGGTCAGGAAAATTGTCCTGGGATCCAGCTAACAACATTTCAATGAAATCATGGTTCAGTTCCCAGTCTTGGCAGATCTGAGCTGGATTTTTTTCTAGCTCAGTGAGAAGATTACGTAGAGGCTCAGCTTGGGAAACTATTTTATTGTATCCTGCTTGCTGTTCATTTCTTTTGAGGTAAAAAAAATCTGTTTCCTTTTGAAGTCTCATGCTGTTTTAAATATTTGTCTTTTCCCCCAGCCATGTGTACAGTGCTGCAGCTGACAGAGCGCCTGCTCTTGGATCATGCACAGCGGCTGCCTGAAAGCAAAGTTCAGTACGTAGAGTGCACTTGCTGTCCCTGTTCTGTGTCTGACCTCAGAGTGCTGCTGTGGGCACTGGGCGGGTGGGCTTGGGGCTTTGCACAGAGTGTTGAACTCTTGGTGCCTTTGTGTCCACTTGTATGCAGAGCTGCCTCCTTGGCTAACCCCATGTGCCTCTGTCTGCAGGCAGTACCACCATGCCCTGGTGGCCGTGCTGCTGAGCCGGACCTGGCATGTCCGCAGACAGGCCCATCAAACAGTTAAGAAGCTCTTGTCCTCTCTGGGAGGGTACAAGCTGGCCTATGGGCTCTTGGAGGAGCTCAAAGTGGTTCTCAGTTCTCATAAGGTGAGTAGCCAGCAAGTCTCTGCTCAGACAGATGTTTGAGTGCTGCCAGTCACCTCCCTGCCCTGGGTTTTCTGTCAGCACTGATGTACAGGATTGCATCCTGATGTACAGGATTACATGTTAGCCTGATGTGAACAGGATTCAGCTCCAGATGATCTCCTGGAATGTCACTTTATACTGGATTACTGCATTTTACAGTATCCATGTCTGGAGTACGCCTAGTCTTCTCTATATACTTAGAAAAGACATATTCAAAATGTTGTGGGAAGGAAGCTGTAGTTTTCCATGTATTTTTATTATTTTAAAGCAAATTTAATCTCTGCTGAAAGACGAAGTGCTTCATTCCTTTCTTTGTATCTTGCTTCTTTGGTCCTGGCTTAGAGACTACAGAAGTTGGGCATACTTCCCAGCCAGCTGGCTCGACCTTTTCCGAAGTCTTTGCCAGAAGTGATCATTTTAGTTTTGTTTTATCCCAGCTTGCCAAATCCAGTATAGTCCTCCATTCTTAATCTTTTCGTCACTGTCATCCGTGTGCTTTGGTTTTGTTGTTATTCTGTATCCCCTTCTTTCCTTTGAAAACTTCAGGTTTTTGGTACTGACAGGGTAGATGATTGTTGGCATTCGGTCTGGTTTTACTGTGGGGAAGTGTGCTCAGGTCTCAGGAAGGTTTGGTGTTTCCATTCAGATTCTGCCTCATGAGGTCCTGGTGACAGAGGTGGGAGAGCTGTCGGAACTGGGAAGGACATACATTCCCCCTCGTGTGCTGCATGAGGCCCTCTGTGTCATCTCCAGTGTGGCAGGGCTTGATGTGGACTCCTTTGAGCCAGAGAAGCTGGCCTTGGAGATGCTGCTGGTGAGCCATCATCCATCTGTAGGTAAGTGCAGGGATAAGACTCTCATGGCCAATGTATGGGTTTTAATTGTACCTTTTTGTTTCGTTGTGCCAGCAACCTGCTTCATATTTATTATGCTCATTTATTCTTGCTAGTGGCAGTGCAGCCAGGACTTTGGCCAGCCCTCCTCATCAAGATGAAGATAGATCCTAAAGACTTCATTGCCAAGCACCTGAATGACATCTTACCCAGGATCACCACCTACACTCCAGAGAACCAGGTGATAAACTGCTTTCCTTGTGTTAGTTTTTGGAGGTATCTTGGAGGAGTTCAGTACTAACTGGTCCATAAGGAAGGAGAGCTGTCTAAAAGGTGGGGAAGAGGGAGGTTAAACGAGAATGTCTCTGATGAAAGGGAGCTGGGACTTAGGAGGGAAAGAATGTACCAGAAACTGAGTAGAATTTTAGATAACATTCAAATAACCACTGAACAATGAATTGGGGATTAGAATGTAATGGGGGCTGCCTCAGCAGGGTGCATTTCTTGGAGACAATTTTAAGGAATACTGATTGTATTTTTTCCTTCATTTTCCTGACAGTCATCTATGAATGCAGTGGGATCTCTCGCTCTGCTTTCACCTGGTAGAGTGCTCCCACAGCTCATCAGCACTATCTCAGCATCAATGGAGAATCCAGCTCTGTGCCAGGTTACTCGAGAAGAATTTGCCATCATGAAGACACCCGAGGGAGAACTGTTTGACAAATCTATAATACAGAGGTAAGTCTTCATAATTTCTTTGTGCACCTGAGGATTGATGACTGCTGGTATTCTTGCCAGTGGGTGACGGGGTGTGTCAGATGCTCTTTCTGCACACAAGTTCCTGGATTTTTATGCCAGAGTGGTGCTGATTCTTTCTCTACTTTTCCTTCTCAGTGCTCAACAGGATAGTATGAAAAAGGCTAACATGAAGAGGGAGAACAAAGCTTATTCCTTCAAGGAACAAATCATTGAGCTGGAGCTGAAGGAGGTGAGTTGGTGGAAAAAGGAATGCCAGGCTGGTCAGAATCTGTACTGCAAGTCATGTGTTGTTCTATGGCTTCCGGCATATATGTGTCTGCTGGTGAGAAAGATTCTCTGAGCTACTTGGAATACTGCTATCTGTATGTATCCCATTTTTAAAATAAAGGTTGACTTCTCTTTGCTCAGGGGAGGTTGACATATCATCCACTGTAAATGAACTGGACAGCACTTTTTAATGATACCAAATAGTTTGTGACCAATGCAGAGAAACTTATGTTATCCTGCTAAAGGGACACTAAAATGTTGTTAACATGCTGATTTCCATTTTGTGTTTTTACTCAAGAGGGATATACTTGGAAGGATATTTTGATACTGTTTTAAAAATAAATTGCAAAAACCCCCAACGTTTCCAACTTGCTTCTCTGTCTAATTGAAAGGATGGTATTTGTAGCTCCCAGATAATAATGTCCGTGGCTCTATTGCAGGAGATAAAGAAGAAGAAGGGAATAAAGGATGAGGTGCAGCTGACAAGCAAGCAGAAGGAGCTGATGCACGCACAGCTGGAAAGGGAGGCTCAGATAAGGAAACGGCTGAAGGAGGTAAGTTTTGGCTGTATTTCTTGGCCATCTCTGCAGCCACCGTGACCCAAGTCATTTTGATGGAGGGAAAATGGTTTAGCAATCACCTATTTGTTTCTGTTATTAGAAATGAGATTTAACAACCCTTTTTTTTCCCAGTGGAGTTTTTTTGATGGTAATCTCTTGAATTGTTTCTTCTACAGCTTGATAATGAGCTGGAAACAGCTCTAGGACTCCTGGACACTGTAATAAAGAAAAAGCCTCCTGGTCTCACTCAGTACATCCCTGGTCTCATCAGTTCCTTCTTGCCACTTTTTCGATCTCCTTTGGCTGCTCCAAGGATTAAGAAGCCTTTTCTTTCCTTAGCTTCCTGTGTCATGCCTGCTCGACTGAAGACCTTTGGTGAGTATCTGCAGTTGCTGTTTAACGGCAGGGTGTGTCATTTTGATGGTGGTGAAAATTCTTGCTCTTACAAACTGTGGATCATGACAATGTACCACAGAAAGCCAAGAGGAAAAACGACCTGGAACAGTGCTTAGGGAGATGACTGTGATTTCCCAGAGATCCTACTGCTGGATAGGACTGGGACTGAAGACAAGGACTTGTCTGGTCAGCGACCAGCTCTGAGGAGCAGCTGGTCACTGTGGGAACATCCTCCCTGTGCAGAGTTTGGAGGGTGTGAGTGTAACTCACCCATGTTGTGAAGAAATCTGTCCCCTGACAGCCCTGGGCTGGGTTTCCTGCTCTGAGCCTCTTTGCAGCTGGGGCTCTTGGCCAGAGCTTTTTTACACTTCTTGGGTCTGTGTTCCTGGGGATATTTCTCTCGAGAAATCTTTGGGTTTAGCCCTCTCATGGACTCTCTATTCTTCCATTCCAGGTACTTTAGTAAGCCATGTGACCTTGCGCCTGATGAAACCAGAGTGTGAGTTAGATGAATCCTGGTGTCAGGAAGAGCTGCCAGTTGCTCTGAACAGGGTGGTCAGTTTGCTGCATGCCCACACCATTCCCAGCCGAACCAGCAAGGGAGAGCCAGGTATGAAGTATGGTAGATATGGTTGGTCCTGCTGACACTGCCCCCACCTCCGATAACTATGAACTGGTTTAGTTTTCACAGTTTGTATTGTATTTTGCAAGTGAAACTTCAGTTTTTCTTTTTAAATTGGATAACTCCTTATAGATAATGAAAAACTTCAAGGGTTTTTTTCTGCTGGTAGTAGTAGAAGTGATGTTACAACTATCGTTAAGTGTAGAAATGAAATAACAGTATTTTTTCTTAAAATGGTTCATACAGAAATAATAGCACTGAGATTAAGGCTCATCTTTGCCAAGGACAGTTCCTACCTTTCAACACCACTTAGTATAAGGGATTTGGTAAGACTAAGTGGAAAGACAAAGTAATTGCTTGTTATCTGTGATCACAGCAGTGAAGTGCCCATGGCCGCCTCTTATTTGCTGTGTAGTGCTGCAGTTCATGAATATTTTATTCTGGCATGATTGTAGAAAGAGCAGTTCTTTCCACTCTGTAACATGAAGCCAAGCACCAATATTATTGCAGTGCAAGGATATGATTTGAGTTAAAGTAAACCTTTTTTCTTGATTTTTTTTTTTTAAATCTTATTTCATGGAGTCAGTTTTAATTAGGTCACTTCCAGAATCTTCTTCACAGTGCACAAGGACTTGTACCACTCCACTGAAGATAACAGTAAAGAAGAGGAGGGTTGGTGTGTGTCCTTTGGGGGCTGGGATGGCTTTGGCTGTCTCAGGGTGTACTCTAGGGACAGAGGTGGTTCACTTCACCCAGGCTTTGGAGCTGTTCATCATGTAACCCAGTCAAAAGCTGCTGTGGTAGATGGTGTATATTTTTAAGGGAAATGTGGGATTCTGTTTGGTCCCTTAGCCCCATAGCTCAGTTCCCTTGCTGTTCATCTGCCAGTCAGATGTGCAGTCTGTGACTGTGGCATGTGTCACTGTCACAGCTGACCAGTGGCAGTTGACCATATTGAGCACCATTTCAGTGCTGAACATCTCAGTGATAATTTGGTGTCTCCACTGTGCAGTTTATTGCTGTAGTAAGTGCAAGTTCATTAACATTTCAATCCTTTTTCAGGCTTATTTCCAGAAAGTAGTGGAAGCATTTTCAGTCCTCCAAGATTTCCTATATTGCTTAATTAAATTAATACCTAATTATTTTTTCCCACTTCTGCAAGAGAAGAACAGTAGTTTCCATAGCACTTTGTTGGACAAGTCATATTATATTTCCAAAGGATTTTTTCTCATTTTCAAAGTTCTTTGGAATGTAGTTGTGTGATATGATTTAGTAGAGATTAATTTCTTAGGCTACTATGAGACCTAAGAGAGACCATATCTCCTTGTAATGTGGGTGATAGAATTTATCATTCATTGCTGAAATGCCAAGATACATCTTATAATCTTTCTCATATTGGTCAGTACCAGCTACTGTGTAAATAGAACATTTATATTCTCAAATGAAGCTTTCTTCCTCCTGCTGGGTACAGGGGGACAGTGGTTTAGGGCTATAAATTATCTGGCCAATAATTAAAAAAGAAAAAAAAGTGTAAAAGCAAACAGATACTGAGCAAACAGAGAAAAATCGCACATCAGAAGTAGAGAGGATTTTACTGAAGCTGTTCATGTTAAATAGGAGCTTGGACTGTGTTTGGGATTTAATATTTCTCCCTTGAACTACTTTTGCAGTATTTTTGCCCTACATAAGCTGACTAATACTGCAGTATTGTATGTGCAGTGCTCTTCATCTGCATTTGGAAAATTAAACTTGGGCATTCTCTGTCAACACGGATAGGAAATGGAAAGGAAATGTCTTCCCTAGACATCTGATACTTGACTATTAACTGGACTAACTGAAGGACTAGAAGGAGCATTTGTTATATGCTATAGCCAAGGCCCTATAAAAAGGAAGGAGAAAAATCTTTTAACAACAGGAATTCAAAAACTTTAATTCTTCAAGGAGGGGAGAGGAGTTGAAGCTTCCACCAGAATTAGAAGGACTTAATTCTCAAGGATCCAGCTGAAGACTGGAATGACAGGTTAGCTACGTTGGTAGGAAGTATTTAAAGGAAATGTAGCTGGCAAACAGGGCCTTGCTTTGGGGTAAATGAACTTTATAAGTGACTGTCTAATCCACTGAATTGTTTCAATTCCATTTACAGTATGTATTTCTGTACTCTTGAGGCATTGGTAGTAATTTGGAATCCTAATGTGACTTTATTGAAGCCAGGTAGAATCAATAGAATCATTCAGGTTGGCAAAGACCCTTAAGATCATCGAGTCCTACCCTTGACACTGAAATGCCAAAAGTCATTGTTGGAGCTACAATGTTGCTGCTGTGAAGTGGCAAATACTCAGCATATTTGTGCATGAGGCTGAAGCTTGGCCATATCTATTACGAGCTACTCAAATGTACATTTTTATACCAGTCAGTGTTATAAACCAAGTCATGGGAGGATCAGCTGTGTTCACAGGATGGTTTTTCCTTTTCACAGGTGCTGCCCCATTATCAGCTCCAGCATTTTCCTTAGTCTTTCCTCTCCTGAAGACAGTTATGATTGAGACACCCCATAACAGTGAAGACAAGGAGGAGTTCCTGGTCAAGATTCTGCAGATCCTTACAGCCCATGCTCAGCTGAGATCATCAGGAAATGGCCAGTCTTTGTTGGTGGATGAGGTAAGAGCTGTGGGGTCAGATGACCTCCTTCAGATGAGCCATGGGATAAAACAGCTGATGTGTAAACTGGACAAAGCAGATGAACTCTCCAAGTTAGAGTTAACAGTGTAGGATTGTTTTCTGTCATGGGTTTTGGTACCTGTCCAGCCCTGGGTTTTGACTGGGATTTTATAAGGAGTGTCATACACAGGCAAGGCACTTTGGAATCACAAGATAAAAGACTTTTCCTTTTCCCCCCACCTTTTCTCCCCTCAATCTTTCAGAATGGCCCAGAGTTGCTGCCCCGCCGGGACATGCTGGTTCTGCTGACCCAGGTGATAGGAACGGGTTCTCCACGGTTACAGGTGAGTGCTCAGCTTCATAACCACAGTCAGGATTCTCCCTAAGTTTCATCAGCATCTAAATGAGGGAAATGCACCAACTGGTTTAAGTCTCTGATGCTGGTGGTTGATAGAGTCCCAGTCTTCTTTTGTGTTTATGGTGTTCTTGGAATAAAATGTCTGCATCTTTTTTTCTGTGGGTTTTATTGCACCAAATATATTCTTTGGTCTTCCAGAGGTGACATTTTTTCTTTCTATAAAGCCTTGCTCTGCCAAATAAGTTCAGTAGTCTCTCCTCTGAGTGTTTGTTGTAAGGGGTGAGGTGACAGAAAGGTCAATAATAAAAAGCAAAGGGTTGGACTGAACTTGTCACTTCTCGGTTGTGTCACTGTTCTTTGGGAATTTCTTCTGCTGTGATAACATTCAGCGCTTGCTTTGACAGCAGTTCAGGGTATAATGGAATCTCTGACGCTTGCTCGTGGTGTTGTAGGTGTTGGCCTCGGAGGCGCTGACCGTGCTGTGCGCAAGCAGCAGCGGTGAGGACGGCTGTGCCTACGCTGAGCAGGAGGAGATCGATGTGCTCCTGCAGGCCCTGCAGTCTCCTTGCATGAACGTTCGAGATGCAGCTCTCAGGGTAGGTGGGAATCATTTGGGGTCACACCGAATTTCTTAAGTTTTTGGGGTATGAATCTTCTCTAACACTGATGCAGAGAGGCTTCAGCTGTGATGCCAGGCTTTGGGCAGTGTGTCAGAGGCAGTCTGAACACTAATGCTCCAAGTCACGCTCTTTGTGCTGGATTTATCTTCGAAAAGGAGTACTCCGGGTTTATCCACACCTTTGTTTCCTTAAAAGAGGTGTAATTAGGACTACTTAACACCTTCTGTTTACAGTTGGATAGAGCTTAGTCTTAAAGAGAGAAGCTGTCAAAAAATTCATGTCAGTACTAGGCCTTGTTATTGGAAAGCTTCAGGCTTAGTCACTTCTGAGAACATAGTAAAACCTCCAGGGTGCTTGGTGTTCTTTGCCATGAAACAAGTTCCAGTTTAGCTCACCTGAGCTGTCTTGAGCTTCTGTACTTAGAACAGAGTGTAGTCACCAGAGTCTCTCTGCAACCTGCCTGTGGAGCACTGTTCTTGAGTTTCACCATCTCACCTACTAGCAATAGGAAGTCCTTGACCACCATGGGCAGTATAAGGCACAAGCAAACACGAATTTTGACACTTCCAACCCCTGAGAGCTTGACTTGCCAAAAGTTTTAAGTGTTTTAACGTGTCTGTTTCTAAAAATCAGATCCTTGCACTGATTTTCATGTTAACTAATTCAGGGACTGATGGAGCTACAAATGGTTCTACCAACCCCAGACAGTGATGAGAAGAATGGACTGAATCTGTTGCGTCGCCTCTGGGTCGTGAAGTTTGACGTTGAAGATGAGATTCAGAAGCTGGCAGAGAGGTAAGGGTTCTTTTTTGTTGATTGACTTTTAGGGGACCTCTTCTCTGCATGCGGCATGGAGCTGCACTCAGGGCCTTTGCCCCCAAAGCTGGAGGGCAGCTGTAGGTCACTCCAATAGTACATGTAGCAGTGGCTTCTTTGCTGAAGGGTGACCCATCACCTCTGTGTGTGTGCTGCAGGCTGTGGGAGTCCATGGGTCTGGAGCTGCAGCCTGACCTCTGTTCCCTGCTGATCAAAGATGTCATCTACCATGAAGAGGCAGTGCGACAAGCAGGGGCTGAAGCTCTTTCCAGAGCTGTAGCTCAGTACCGAAAGCAAGCAGCAGAGGTCATGAGCAAGCTCACAGAGATTTACCAGGAGAAGCTCTATGTAAGTACTCTTGCCCTCTGGGGTTGACAGGCCTGAGCTGCTGCTTTATTTTCTATTAGTCACTTTTCCTTTTGTCTGTCCTGAAGATGTGCGCTGAATCCAGTGTTGCCGTGTTTGAGCTTGGCACAGACTTCAGTGTCTTGAACTTCATGTTATCAGCCACTAATGGCACCATTGTACAGGTGGGGGGGTGCCTTAGATGATACAAAAAGGCTGTTGATAGGGCAGTGTCAGTTTTAGTAATTTTGACCCCAAACTTGCTTTCTGCTTATTTTTTTACCTTGCTCTTCTGCTAGTGGTATCGTAACTCTGTGCAGTATTATCAAATGGTGTTGCAGGTATGGTTGACAGATTCTCTGTGTGCCTATCCTTGAAAAGGCATTTTAATGAAATATTTTCTCTTTCCAGAGGCCACCTCCAGTTTTGGATGCTTTGGGACGCGTGATATCTGAATCACCACCTGACCAGTGGGAAGCAAGGTATAGTCTTAATCAGATTGATCTCATCACTTCCTGTGCATCCAAATGAAATGTTTCTGATTTTTATTTAGAAGACCAAATTACATGCAATTGTATTGACTTGCTATTTTCATGTGTCCTTCTGGTAGGTAATATTTGTGCCCCTCAGGCAAACTGGGGGCAGGCAGAACTCCATCAAAATACTGGATGCTGTCATCTCTATGTCCTGATAAAAACCAGTCTTTCCCTCTCAGACTGTCTGATTTTTGTCTTAGCTTACTGTGTTCCCACCTCTGTATGGGCCATTGATTGTTTCAAGAGCAGCAGTGCAAGCCTTAATGAACTGGCCAAATTCCAGTTTGGATAATTACTTTTTGTTTACTTGTATGTTCTGTACAGGTTTAATTGGAGATCATCTTGTTTGCTACTTGTCTTGAGATAATCTATCCTTTAATGCTGATGTACCTTGTTGTAAAGCTGCTGCATTTCAGCAGTAGTTGAAGTGATCCTGATGTCTAAGTTGGCTCAAGTATCCCTAACGCTTAATTGAGATAAAAGCTATTAAATGGCTGAGGGATCGTTGTCCTTGGGGGGGACTGCACCATGGGGTTATGTAATGAAATGCATGGAGGTTGGACACGGAGGCATTTTGATTCCATAATGATTCTCACTCTCAGTTTCTGTAATTGCTGCTGATAGCAAATGGGATTGTGAGCTCTCAATTCTGTGAGAAGTCAGTAAGCTCACAGGCTCACCTTCTTCACAGGTGTGGCATAGCACTGGCCCTTAACAAGCTCTCAGAGCATCTGGACAGTTCTCAGGTGAAGCCCCTCTTCCAGTTTTTTGTGCCAGATGCTCTGAATGATCGCAGTCCTGAGGTCAGGAAGTGCATGTTGGATGCAGCTCTTTCAACACTCAACACTCATGGCAAAGTAAGTCTGAACATTTCTCTCTCTAGCAGTGGAAAAAAAAATGTAATGGATATGTAGCTACTGTGTTGGAGCGCACAGTTTTTGTTTGTTTTTTTTTTTTTTTTTTTAATTTTTATAAATTTATTAGATGTTGCTGTTGCTTGTAACAGCTGAAAACTTTCATTGAGGAATTTTTGTTTTCAGAGTCGCTCTCTTAGTGTCTAGTGTGTGGTTCATCCCTGTCATTGCTATAAAAAAGTAAAATCCCTGAATCAACTGGAGTTAAAATGGTATAAAACTAGAGTAATAAAAGTAAAATCAGACCATAGATCTTTTAATCCTGCAAAGATGAGAATTCCTTTTCAGACTTCTGCAAGGCAAAACATGAAACCTTGCTGATTGTTGGCTTAATTAAACTGAAAACATTGAGGGAACTGAGGACCATCTTTATCCCTTGCCAGCCCTTCCCCAGCAGTGTCAGATGGGGAAGGTGTGCAGGTTGTGAATTGCTCAGCCTCTGATTTCCTCGTATGTGCCAGCCACCTCTGGACAGATGTCTGTATTCCTTAGTTTAGCACAAGACAGTTGGGGGTATTTTCGTATTTTTCATTCTTTCTTTCTGTTTCTTAGAAAAACAGTGTGAAGTTAGTTTGATGTTTCTGCTCTCCGTTTGCAAATGGGGCAAGCAGAGGAGTGGGCACTGATGTTCAAGTCTGGGAGCTTGCGTTGCTTCTGGCAGAACATCGTACTGGCAGGCTTGAGGATTCTAATTTTGAAGAGCTAATTTCTCTCTAGTAGGAAATATTTGTTGCCTGTCGGGATGGTACAAGGTTTTATGTGATGTGACACATGAAATGAACTGTAAATACAAGTGTGATTGTTCAGTTGTTGGCTCAGAGAAGAACAGACAAGTCCACTGAGCATAGCAAATATCATTCTGAGTGGACTCTAGTGGCAAGTTCTGTGGTTTTGTTTTTCAGGACAATGTTAACTCTCTCTTGCCAGTGTTTGAAGAATTCCTGAAAAATGCTCCTAATGATGCCAGTTATGATGCTGTCAGGCAAAGCGTGGTCATTCTGATGGGGTCACTGGCAAAACATCTGGACAAGAGTGACCCTAAAGTGAAACCAATTGTTGGCAAACTGATAGCAGCCTTGTCCACCCCATCTCAGCAGGTAGGTGTCTTTGGGAGGAGTTGTCAGGTTCCACACAGAGGCAGGTTAACCCCAGGATACTGTTAGGGATGGCAGAGAGATGAAAAATGGTGACAGAAAGATTTCATTTGGGGGTGCATTCTAGGGGGAGTTTGTGTTAGTAACGACTATTTTGTGATCTGGTGGCTGATGGATTGTTTTACAGGTTCAAGAGTCAGTGGCAAGCTGTTTACCGCCTCTGGTGCCTGCAATTAAGGAGGATGCAGGAGGAATGATCCAGAAGCTGATGCAGCTGCTGTTGGAGTCTGATAAGTATGCTGAGCGCAAAGGTGCAGCCTATGGGCTGGCAGGCCTGGTGAAAGGCCTGGGCATCCTCTCTCTCAAGCAGCAGGAGATGATGACCACACTGACCGATGCTATCCAGGACAAGAAGAACTTCCGCCGACGGGAGGGTAAGGGACAGGAGCTTTTCCCTCCTGATACTTAGCATTTCACTTCTACCTACTACCATTGTGGTCAGGTGAAACCAAACCTGGGTTTGGTTTAGCTACGTTTATTTTACTGAAGTTTGGCAAGAAAGAAATGGGAATTGTCTCTTGTGAAACCATTGGTTGTGTATAGTGTCCCAAAATTGCTCAGTTCAAATTGTGGTGGAAGAAGGATTTCTAGTCCTAGACCATATGGATGTGCCCCTCTCTCCTTTTTCCAAAGGCAGGTGTTGCTGGGGGGGAGCTCCTTTTCTGAGGTCACAAATCCCCACTACAGCACAAGCCACAAGGGCAAGAAAGCAAGAGACTTTCAGCTGTGAGATTTGAGTGCTTTTGGAACAATTCTACTGATATTTGGCAAATTGTATCTTCTTTTCCCATCGTCCTTAGATGAAGTTGTATTTTCCTCTGACTGTCCTTTTTGGGTTTGTAGGGGCTCTGTTTGCCTTTGAGATGCTCTGCAGCATGCTCGGGAAGCTCTTTGAGCCCTATGTGGTTCATGTGCTGCCTCACCTGCTGCTTTGTTTTGGAGATGGGAACCAGTACGTCCGAGAGGTAAGGTGCCTTGAATTTCTGCTATCATAGAGTGTTAAACAACCCAGATGGAATGGATATGGATGTGAATCCTGTTTGTAATGAGGCAAATTGAGAAGCTTGACCTATCCCTTGAGATACCACTAATAACAATTTGATCATCTTTGTAACTGAAAGCATCTGATTTCATTGGCCATTAATTGGGAGCTACTTAGCCAGCTGCATCATTGTACTGAGACACTATTTACATGAAGGCTTTGTTCCCAGAGAGTCTCAGAGGAAGGAAAACAGCGTTGTGTCACAGTTTATAAGTGTTCTCTTCTCCTTGGAGGCTGCAGATGACTGTGCCAAAGCTGTAATGAGCAATCTGAGTACTCACGGAGTGAAGCTGGTTTTGCCATCACTTCTTGCAGCACTAGAAGAGGAATCATGGAGAACTAAAGCTGGTATGGACCAATATGTGCCTGACACGATTGAGAGTAACCCACAGTTCGCTTTGCTGTATTCCCCCTTGTGTATTCCTTCATCCCTACAGATGGCCATGATGCTTTATGTTCTTGAAAGGTGTTGGAACCCTGGATTCTGAGAACTTTAACCTCTTAGAGTTGACAAACACTGATCCTCAAAAATACACTGCATTTGGCCTGAGGCCCTGGAAAAGGCTTCCAAATCTATGTGATAATACTGAGATTGTTAGTGTGTAATTAATAGAAGTATGTTATATCACTGGGTGAAGATACAGAATTATAGGTTTGGGGATATAGTAATATATATACAGGTAACAAGATGGAGGGATTAGGGCGGTGGTTAGTACTTCTTCTTTCTTCTTCTTCATAAGTTTGAGCAAGTTAGTGACTGGACAGAAAAATCTGCAATGCAGAGGTCAGGTTAACAGATTATTGGGTTATAAGTAAAAATATATTTGTTGGCATTATATAATTGGATACCTTGGCCTTCAAAAGGCCTTGGAAGAAGAACTCTGCAGCCATTTTCCACCTTGTTAGCTTAGGAGGAGAACTTGTGTAGCTGTACCATAGATAAGAAATAATAAACATCCAAGTCTGAAGAGAAAAAACTGCGTCTCGCGTTTTAATCCAAGCTCTGAGTAAAAGAACACGACAAAAGCAAAACAAGAAAAATCAACAGTAAGGGACTGTGGATCTTTTACAGATTTTTACAGCTGAGTTCTCTGACACATTTGAGTAACCTTTTCCCCCTGGCATATTTGAGGGACAGTTTGTATCCCATCTCTGTAGTAGCACTTCAGAACATGGAATTTTCTTAACACATTCCTTTGCCCTCGTACAAAAGAAAAGTATTATTTGGTGTCTTTAGGTGCTGCAGAGTGACTTAATGCATTTCAGCCCTTCTTTGTGTTCTTTGACTGGTAGATTTGAGTTTGAAGTAAATGCGATCATCATCTCTTGTCAATTCTTAATACTGTGTTTTGTCTTTTCTTTTGTCATTTTTTCCTTGGTGTACTTTGTTCATAGGGTCAGTGGAACTCCTGGGGGCTATGGCATACTGTGCTCCCAAACAACTCTCTTCCTGTTTACCCAACATTGTGCCCAAACTCACTGAAGTGCTGACAGATTCCCATGTGAAGGTCCAGAATGCAGGGCAGCAGGCTCTCAGGCAGATTGGGTCTGTCATCAGGAATCCAGAGATCCTGGGTAAGACCTGTCTGGGCATCTCTAATATCCAGATGTGACTGTGGTTTATAATAGCAAGGTTTAGGTTCACAGTATTTAGGATTAAATGCAAATTTGTATAGAAAGGAAACTAATCCTACAGAAGTATAACATGAAAGCTTAACAGCAGCTGTCTGCTTCCAGGCTTTTTAAATGTTCCTGTCCATTTTTTCTGCTGATGTTAATAGAGTTTCCCCTGTCCTTAGGCTGCTTGTTGCTTTAGAAGGACCTCAAACATCTCATGAGGGCACACCAGCTCATTCTGACACGTTTTTGGTTTATGTACAAATAAAGTCTTTCCTTTTTAAAAATATTCAGCAATTGCTCCAGTTCTGTTGGATGCTCTCACTGACCCCTCCAGGAAGACTCAGAAGTGTTTGCAGACTCTACTGGATACCAAATTTGTCCATTTCATTGATGCTCCATCCTTAGCACTGATCATGCCAATTGTTCAAAGAGCTTTTCAGGATCGTTCCACAGACACCAGGAAAATGGCTGCCCAGATCATTGGGAACATGTACTCCCTGACTGACCAGAAGGTATGGTGCTAAAAATGCTCTCTAACTGTATTCTTATAGATTACTGTGACAAGCACTAGAGAGAATTTATTTGGCTTGGAGATTTTGCTGTTCAGGTGGAAAATATTAGCATCCATGCAGCTTCTTAATTAAATGTATGTAAATGAACAGATGACTATAAAGATAGTGACAGTTCTGAGGTCCTTAAGACTGTCAGCTTTGTGCTTTGGTCATCTAGTTATCACCAGTTTATCCCTGCAAAAAGGTCTTGTAATTTTTAGCATATAAAAAATGCCTTAACAAACAAACAAGTGAAACACAGATCAGCTGCTAACAAATGGATCCAGGGTTTGTTTGAAAAGTATTTGTAGGACCTGACTGTAGGCTAAAGATATGTGTTTAATTTTTGTGCTGATAATCTCTACATTTAAACCTTGTGTAAATGTTAAAAGTGGTGGATTTTCCTTAGATAGAAATTGTTGGGTTGTGAGTGAGCCTTAAAAAGGTTTTGAGTGATCTGCACAGAACTGGTGTTTCTTGGACTTGCGGAGTAATTCGCTATGCTTATCTGCAGTATTGTGACAGAAACTAATTAAACTCTCAGGATGTTAGGGATGTTTGCTGGGTGAATGTCCTTTACATGAAGGTGACTTATGTTTTCTCTTATTCTGAATCTGATTCTGACTTTTCGGGCTCTTTGTTTTAGGATCTGGCTCCGTACCTACCCAGCGTCACCCCTGGACTGAAGGCCTCTTTGTTGGATCCTGTACCTGAAGTAAGTCTTTCATACAAACACAGTTTGTCTTTCAGTGTATTAGGTTAAACATTGTCCTAATCAGTCTGGCACATCTGTCGTAGCATCTTTGACTGGACATTTTGCAGATCTCCGTTTCTCTTGTCTGTTAGGTGCGCACAGTGTCTGCAAAGGCCCTGGGGGCCATGGTGAAAGGTATGGGAGAGTCCTGCTTTGAGGATTTGTTGCCGTGGCTGATGGAGACACTGACATATGAGCAGAGCTCAGTGGATCGCTCTGGTGCTGCTCAAGGTGGGGACAGTTGTGTGTGAGCACTGAGCTCAGGTTTTTTCATATTAAATCAGATTAGCTGCTTGGTTTTGTGTGTATCAGATCCATTCCCTGCTTTTTTCCCCCAGGTCTGGCTGAAGTTATGGCTGGTTTGGGAGTAGAAAAGCTGGAGAAACTTATGCCAGAGATTGTAGCGACTGCCAGTAAAGTGGATATTGCTCCACATGTACGAGATGGTTATATCATGATGTTCAACTACCTGCCAATTACCTTTGGAGACAAGTTCACTCCCTATGTTGGTCCCATCATTCCTTGTATCCTTAAGGTATGTAGCAAAACTGAAGAATTTTATTTATTAGAGAACAAAAAGAAGCCTTCAGAGAATTTTAAGTATCATTTTCAGTAATTATGGGATGTGCAGAGACTTGTTCAGCATGGCTGGACTATTAGGAAAAAAGGGAATTTAAATTATAAATTATTTATTCTAAGTTACTGGCTTGCTGTCTTTTATTTGTGGTCACTAGTCATTTCTTAAAGTCATCTTTGTGCATTCACAACTCTGTAGTTCATTTACTTTTCATGGTGGAGAGAGAAAACATTGGTTTGTTTTCCTCCTGTTGCTTTTGTGTATTGTGCTGAAAGGCCCAGTTTTCAGACCCCCTTTTGTGCCTCCGTGCAGGCCCTGGCAGACGAGAACGAGTTTGTGCGGGACACGGCGCTGCGCGCGGGACAGCGAATCATCAGCATGTACGCCGAGACAGCCATCGCTCTGCTCCTGCCACAGCTCGAGGACGGGCTCTTTGATGACTTGTGGAGGATAAGGTAGGCAAAACCAGCTTAGCCACAAATGTTTCCCTTCCATGCTTGAAAAACTGATGTGATTTAGACTCCGTGTTGCTCCTCAAAAAAATGCAGAGACCTCCTGTGAAGCAAAAACAAGTGTTGCTTTTTGCTTGTTGATTTGAGTATGATGCCTTATAGCACTTGAGTCTGCAAAGCCCTGCCAGGCTGGATCATGTTTCCTACTACATGCAGAGCATTCACGCTGGATTATTAATTCTGGCGGTGACTCTGAAATGCACTTCCAAGGCAGTTGATGTGGCAGTATTTAGCCTTGTGTATTGTTTTTCATTTCTCGAAATGCTGAGCAAGTAATTGTTCTCCTGTGTATGCAGATGTGCAGTGGAGGACTTACAGCTGATAGCAGTTCCTCAAAAATTAGCTGTACTAAATGATCTGTGCCAGCTGAGGGCTGCTAAGTATTCTTACCCCAGGTAAATGTCGTTTGGGTTAGACAGATGCAGGCACTGTCTTGTTCTAGAGTCAAGGCTATTCTTGGATTCATTGCTTTGATTTGAAAATTCTCTCAGCCCTTCCAGTTTGGAATTCACTCCTTCCCTTTCTGTTTAGCATGCTCCTTTCAGCCGTGTAGGCAGATAATGTTACACATCAGCCCATGCAGCATTTCAGTGCAGACCTAGCTGTGCCTCACGTTTGGCTCCGGTCTGTAGCTGATGTCCTGTCAGAATTGGACAGGTACCACCTGAGTGCTCTGTTTGTAACACTTGACTTGCTCCTGTTGCCAGGTTTAGCTCAGTTCAGCTCCTTGGAGATCTTCTATTCCATATCTCAGGAGTCACTGGAAAAATGACCACAGAAACTGCCTCAGAGGATGACAACTTTGGAACAGCCCAGTCAAACAAGGTAAAGCTGTTCTTGCCTGTTGTGCCTTTTTTTTTTTTTTTTTAATTTTTTAATTCTCCTCTTTTAAATCAGCATGGACAGCCTGCTGGAAAGACCTATGGAATAATCATGTATTCTATTCTTTTTATAGATTTCAGGGGCAGATAATACAATTTTGTGCTATTTCTTTCCAGGCTATCATTAATGCTCTGGGAGTGGAGAGGAGGAACAGAGTGCTGGCGGGGCTGTACATGGGCCGCTCGGACACGCAGCTGGTGGTGCGCCAGGCCTCCTTACACGTCTGGAAAATCGTTGTCTCAAACACTCCTCGCACGCTGCGGGAAATCCTGCCAACACTCTTTGGGCTTCTGCTGAAATTCCTGGCCAGTACTTGTGCAGATAAGCGAACGGTGAGGAATTAAGTTGTGCCTTCCTGATCCTGCAGGTGACTGCAGAAAATAACTCCTGAGGAACACAGGATAATTCTTCTCTATAAGTCACTCCAAAGCTGTCATCAGTTTAACTGTCCTGAGCATAAGCATGTCTGAATTCTCTGTTTGCTGAAGGCAACTGTGATTGTGATGACAGTAAAGTTATTTCTCGATGGTTATTTGTAATACTGTTTCCAGTCCTACCGCTATGTCTGCACTATGAACAGTAGCATATGCTCAAAAGTGAACATCTGCTCACAGTTCACCTTCTAAAGTTTTATAAAAAAGGAATATAGTTTATTAATACAATTTTGGGGACAGGTTGCAGCACGGACATTAGGAGACCTTGTCCGAAAGTTAGGAGAGAAGATCCTTCCTGAAATCATTCCTATCCTGGAAGATGGACTGAGATCAGACAAGAGTGATGAGAGGCAAGGAGTCTGCATCGGTTTGAGCGAGATCATGAAATCAACCAGCAGAGATGCGGTGAGTTACGTGTGCCAGGTGAAATTCTCGTTCTCCCAGGTATTGATGTTGTGGGGCAGGTATTGCACTTGAGACAGAAAAATACGTTCTGTGAACTGAAGTCAGGGCTTATAACTAGCACTGAGTTCTGCTCAGGCAAATAGTATGAATTTGTATAAGTCAGAGCACCAAAACTACTTGTGCTGATTTATCCTGCTTTTCTTCCAATATTATTTCAAGCAAACTGCGGTTTTGTTTCAGTTGTGCAAATTCTGCATTCTTAGCTGCTTTACTGAGATGCGCATGTCTGTTGTGCTTTAGATATTCTATAATTTTACATCTTCAGGTACTGCTTTTCTCTGAGTCCCTGGTTCCTACAGTGAGAAAAGCACTGTGTGACCCTCTGGAAGAAGTTCGAGAGGCTGCAGCCAAAACATTTGAACAGCTGCACTCAACAATTGGCCATCAGGCTCTTGAAGACATCCTGCCCTTCTTGCTGAAGCAGCTGGTGAGCATTGCTCAGCATTAGTCAACAACCTGATTAATGATGTCGTGGGACAAGTTTTGAATAATTAACTTAAAGGAGAAGGAGGACTGTAGTGGCAGACCTTCCAGAGAAAGGCAGCAATATTTTGTCTCCTCCTGGAGTCATCCTAGCCAGTGGTAGGGAAGATCTTGTGGCTAAAGCCTAGGCCTGAGGATTGCTACACCTGGCTCTGCTATGGAATTGCCATTGTCACCTGCTTAAGCTGCTTGGCCACCATGCCTGAAATGGAAAATCTTTTTTGATGTGACAAGAGCTTGGTTTGAGTTTTGGTACTACTAGGTACTGTGAGAATATGAGAACATTTTTGAATAGAATGACTTAGTTTTGTTTTTATGATCACTTGGAAAGTTGTCCCTTGAAACAGGGCTTAGCTTGGTGTGTCACGGATCATTTCTCAGTTTGTCTCTTTCCCTGTAGGATAATGAAGAGACAGCTGACTTTGCTGTGGATGGTCTTAAACAAGTTATGGCTGTCAAGAGCCGTGTGGTGCTGCCTTACTTGGTGCCAAAGGTACAACGGGAAACAAATTTTAAACCTTATATCTGTGCTGTTTCCTCTGCTTGCTGCCAGTTGTCTTTGGACAAGTATGGCAAAAGGGAGAGGATAGTTTGAAATTTTCTTCTGATTTTGTGCTCAAAACATTGTCATTTGTGCTGTGATGCATAAATATTTCATGTTGTAGAGAAAGTGAGAGTCCTTCTGAAAAAACTTTCTGCTTGTCTCAATTTTTTGGTGTTATTTTTTATTTTTGTAGCTGACTACCCCCCCAGTGAATACTCGGGTGCTGGCTTTCCTCTCCTCAGTGGCAGGGGATGCTCTGACACGGCACTTGAGTGTCATCCTGCCTGCCATGATGTCTGCACTCAAAGAGAAGCTGGGCACCAGTGAAGAGCAATTGGCAAGTAGCACAGCTCAGCTCTTTGTTTTGACAGATTGCCTGAAGATAGTGCACCAGGTTGACTTCCCAGCCCAGAATCTGTGTTCTGTAGGTTCAGAGATGGCATGTTTAATTCAGTCCATTAGCTTCTCCAGGATGAGTCTTTTTGCCTGGTGGCATATTGTGAGTCAAAAACATATGCTTTCCAAATCTATTTGTATCCATTTAAAAGTCTCCTTGGCCTGCTACAAGATACAATTTTCAGTTTACTTATTCCTGGAGAACTGCCAGAGAGTCTAGTTAACTTTGTATTTATTCTTGGCGTAGAAGACTGAGAGATTTAAGAGCTGAAGGGAGGAAATCTATTTTGCATGCTGTACTCCTCCTGTATCGCTTTCCAAAACATCTGGTCTTTGGACTCCAGAGAACATCCTGGAGCTGTGACTGTGGACAGACATTTTCATAATCAGTTGGTGAATTAAGAATGAGTGACAGAGTTCTGCTGTCTGTCTGCTGTGGATGCCCATTAGATCAGCTTCTAGCCCCAAGTCTGCCTGGAGATCTCTAATGTACCCACAGACGTGCTTGTAATTAGCACTGTGACGCACAGCATTAAACTGCCTAAATCAGAAGAATGTTATCTGACAAGACTCACAGTCTCTCATGGGTGAGTAAGATGGGGGAGACTGAGCTACTCCAAGTTTTGTAAATTAGGCCTCCTGCAGCTGCTGCAGCAATCAGTTCAGCAGAGTTGGGTCACTTTTTAAATTTTAAGAATTGCTCATACCTGTGTCTGCACCAGGACTGAGTCAAGCCTTTAATGGTGATGTGACCAGCTCTTTAATGAGAAACAATTAGCAAGTGGGGTGTGTGGTAGTATTTATCTAGAGACAATGCTGGGGATAACACAGAGAAACTTGGGGCTAAATTTGGCTTTGTTCTCTTTGAGAGCTAATGTAAAGTTAATTTGGGCTCTTCAGGAGATGGCAAACTGCCAGTCTGTGATCCTGTCTGTGGAAGATGATGTTGGACAAAGAATTATAACTGAAGATTTGCTAGAAGCTACCCGCAGCCCTGAGCTGGGTATGAGACAGGCAGCAGCTGTCATGCTGAATATCTACTGCTCCAAGACAAAAGCAGACTACACTGGTCATCTCAGGAGCTTGGTTTCGGGCTTGATTCGCCTGTTTAATGACACCAACCCTGTAGTTCTGAATGAAAGCTGGGATGCGCTTAATTCCATCACCAAGGTGAGAGGCAGCTTTAAAAGGTTACGGGGGGTAATTCCTGGCCTGAGAAGACTTCACAAAAGATATCTGGATGTCATGTTGCCTGATTTTTGTTTTACCGCTCTCTCCTGCAGAAATTGGATGCTGGGAACCAGCTTGCTCTCATTGAGGACCTGCACAGGGATATCCGGATTGTAGGGAATGAGGCCAAGGGCGAGCATGTGCCGGGATTCTGTATTCCTAAGAAGGTAGAGGATCAGAATGAGCGTGGATTCGTCACAGCCACAATACCCCACCTTTGGGGAGAGCTGATTGATATTACAGCTGTTAGAAGCGGTGACTGTTTAGGCATTCCAAACCTGTATATTGGAGGACTTTTTGTAGGTAGAGCTCTTGAGTAATGCTATAGAAGACCCCTCTTGCAATGAGGTCTCTGACAATTCTGTTATGCACATAAGTTATGGTCGTTGGCTGCTTTTTGCGGGGGAGTAACACTGGACTTCTGTGCCAAATTTCTCTGGTTTAAAAATTCCCTGAGCCGCCACCACTTTTCTCATAGCAACTGGCTTAGTAAGGTGGAGAGGCATAAAATCAAACCAAATAAAAGCAGCTCTGTCAGTGTGGAATCAGGCAGCTGAAGGTCAACAGGAAATTGAGAGAAACTCTACAAGTTTGTTCATCTGGTGTATAATAGCAAAAATAAGATACATATTTCTTGCATCTTAGCTTCTAAGCTTTCTTATCCGAATTTTGTGACAGGGAGTGACTTCCATACTTGTGGTGCTGCGGGAAGGTGTTTTAACTGGTAATCCAGAACAGAAGGAGGAGGCAGCAAAGGCCTTAGGGTTGGTTATTAAGCTGACTTCTGCTGAAGCTCTCAAACCATCTGTGGTGAGCATCACTGGGCCGCTCATTCGAATCTTGGGAGATCGGTTCAGCTGGAATGTCAAGGTGGCTCTGCTTGAAACTTTAGGCCTTCTTTTAGCTAAGGTAAGATTCAAAGTGTTGGACTGTGGTTTCTGAATATTTTCCATGGCAACCTTCAGAAATATCTGTTGCTATTCATGTAAATACAGCCGGGATGCCTGCTGCTGTGGATTTGATATTTAGGAATAGCCCTGTAACTGGATTGCATTCTTCCAGCGGCTTCTGGCCTACAAAAAAAGCCCTCAGTGCTGAACCGCTAGGCTTCCTAGAAATATTTCTAAATGCTGATCCCACTTTCAAGTTATTAAAACCCACTGTGTAATTAATCTCTCCTGTATCCACCATTTTTATGTATTGTTAAGTGCAGAGATCTTAAGTATCTTTGAATAGAGCTGAGCGCTTATTCAGGGCTCTGTGTACAAAAGGCCGTTCATGATAGTGTAAAATTTCTCAGTGCTACTCTTGTATTTCAGTATGAAGAAAAGATGATTAGATTGGAAAAGGTCAAAGGTTTTGTGGTAAATTGTTGTTTCGTGTTTTCCCTATTTTAGTAGCGTGTTAGATCTAACAAGGGCTCTCCAACAACAAACTGCTGTAGAAGAGGACATGCTGTTTTCAGGCTTTGATCTCTAGCTGCTCTTTAATACTTGACCCCACTACTTTCCCTTCTTCCATCTCTGGAATAGGTTGAGATTGCCCTGAAACCATTTTTGCCCCAGTTGCAAACAACCTTCACCAAAGCTCTGCAAGACTCAAACCGTGCTGTTCGCCTTAAAGCTGCTGATGCTCTTGGGAAGCTCATTGTCATCCATGTCAAAGTGGATCCTCTCTTCACGGAGCTCCTGAATGGAATTCGTTCCAGCGATGACTCTGCCATCAGGTAAGCTGCAGCTGATAGCTCAGACCTTCCTGCTTACTAAGGATGAAAGAAAGAGCTGGGATGAATGAACAAAACCCCCAGTTAGAGTAAGATGTATGTATTAATGAAAGCAGTGGACTGTAAACCAAGAATGGGGATGATGGGGCCTTCCTGTGTCAGAAGCTGAGCTGTGAGAGTATTTAGGAGAAAAAGTGCTTGGGGTCTGCCCAGTTCTCCTCTCCTGCACATCCCCAAGCAGCCCACTTTCAGGTAAAAGACAGTATTGACTGTTAGTCTGACTTGAAGTAAAGCAGCTGTTCTTGTATCCTAAGGGCACAGATCCCTAAGATAAGAACTTCCTGACTTGAGCATTTTTTTAATCTTTGAACGATCAGAAAGTATCTGTGTTATAACAAACAGAAACATGGAGGTACTGTCTAGGATGGAGTTTCCAGCAGTGCAGAGAGGGGATCACTTTCCCAAACTGTAAGAGTAACTGTACAGTGTAATTGCTGTACAAGGATCTACAGGTATCCAGAGTAAAATTTCTCTTGGAGGGTGGGGGAGAGGCAGCTCCCCCACCCTCCCACAGTATCTTGACTATACGTTGGGATCACTTCCAGGGACACGATGCTGCAAGCGCTGCGGTTTGTCACACGAGGAGCTGGTGCAAAAGTAGATGCTGCAATTAGGAAGAATATCAGTACGGTGCTGCTGGGGATGCTGGGACACGATGAGGTACTGCTTTAGCCAGCTGCAAAGGACCCCTGCTGTAGACAGTCTTGTCTGACATTTAAAATCTGAACTTTCTAACAGAATTACCATCTAAAATAACTGTTGGGAAAATTACTAATGATGTAGTCACAGTGAAGAATTGGAGATTCCTGGCCAGTCCGTGGTATCTCTGAAAAGCCTCCAGTTTAATGTTTCCTTGGCAACTGCATATGTGGGTTTGACCTGCAGCTCCTCACTAACAGGTTTGAGGTAGCTCTGCAGTCAGGATTTGCTTTTTATCCTGTAGAAAACCTGCAGTACCTTCGCTGTATGCGTGGATGTATTTGTAGCCTCTCAGGTGAGGTTTCATGCAGTGTGAGAAATTTTTCAATTAATGGCAGATTTTTCTCCAACGAGAGAAGCCCTCCAGGTTTAATACAGGATCTTCTGTATGTAGCAGATAGCAACAGTAACATGAGTGAGATTAAATTAATCATCTAATAATTTCTTTTTTATGTCAGTCTGTAACAGACATGCAGCTGTTGACATGCTAGAAATAGAAAAATTGAAACATTCCCACTGGCTTGTAAATTTTGGGGAGGAGTAGGTAGTAATGGGATGGTCACATAAGGAAGCCAAAATAGCAAAAGCCTGGAAGTGTTAAATGAAAAGTAGTAAGAGTTTATCACCGAGATCAGCTCATCCAGAAATGGCTAGAAATAACACTTACAGTAAGTGAATATAAACTAAGCTCTTGTGAACTCATCTTTTAAAACATTGACTTTCATCTTTATGACTTTTCCATTTAACAAATCAGAACTTAGATAAGATCTGTAATTCTTCAGTCTCTGCTGGCCTTTTTTGATCTTAGATTTGGCTTTAAGTTCCATTATGTACAAGAAACTATGTGAACTGACAGAAATCCACAGGGAGTAGGAGTGAAATACTACTATTTATTTTCTCCTGCTCTTTACTTCCTGTCATCTTCTGACACTTGTTTTTCTTGCTGCCTGTCTCTGGAGTGTGTTGAGCTCAAGCCATGTTCTGTGTTCTCCCATGCCCTGTCAGGATGCCACCCGCATGGCCTCGGCCGGCTGCCTGGCAGAGCTGTGCGCCTTTCTGTCCGACGAGGAGCTCAGCACTGTTCTCCACCAGCACTTACTGGGTAGGTGAAGCTGTTTACAGGACCGGAACAGATTATGAAAGCAGGGAAGATTCCTTCTCTGCCGCTGATTCAGGCTAACTTCGTGACTGAATCTCTGCTCTGTATTTTCTTGTGCTTTTCTTTGCTCATGGCTCTTAATTCACGCACTCTGGTACACAGGGAACACAGGTGACTGGTTGTCTGTTGGGGTTACCCAGACATTTTTTTCCTCTGGATTTGTTACCAGACAGCTTGATAAAATACCAGCATGTACTGAGTAATTGCTGGTGCCAACACAAGGACAGCTGGACATGACAAGATGTTCAGGCAGGGTGGACAGGAAGGCCATCCCACTTTTTGGGAGGGCACTCTGATCTTAGGTTGGCTGATGCTAATTGCAGACAACATCTGATGGCTTCACATGCTTTTGGGGAATTAACTAATTTGCCTCTAAGTTAGAAAAACCCATGCATTTTATAGGACCACAATGTTTGAGAGTGTTATGGGTTACTCTCCCCTGTGGGATTAAAAAGGGAGTCGGTTGGCTGGTCAAATTACAGATGACTTTTACAATTTTATTAGAGTCAAAGCTTGTCTAATTTTGAACCATCAGAAGTATCTGAGTTGAACAAGAGAGTCCCTTGTT
The DNA here is from genome assembly GCA_013400655.1 of Mystacornis crossleyi. Lineage (NCBI taxonomy): Eukaryota > Metazoa > Chordata > Aves > Passeriformes > Timaliidae > Mystacornis > Mystacornis crossleyi. The sequence goes on from VYZQ01001191.1 coordinate 34,996, forward strand.
TGTGTCTCCTTCCCTGCCTGCCCAGGTGGTGTTCCTGCCCGGAAAAGGTGTTGCATTTTAGCTCTGTCTGTATGCCTTTTTGGGAGAAATGGAGGAAGCAGGCCATTGCTTTAGAGGCTGCTCATTATTTCATTTTGTGGCACTGAATTGACAAACTGCCAACAGCCTCTCAGATGAAGAGGACTTAGCAGGAGCCCTACCATTGTTCTGTTCTTTCCTCTGCAGCAGATGTCTCTGGCATCGACTGGATGGTGAGGCATGGCCGGAGCTTGGCTCTCTCCGTGGCTGTGAACGTGGCTTCTGGCAGGCTGTGTTCCCCAAAATACTACAACAGTGTCCAGGAGATGATCGTCAGCAATGCCACGGCTGACAGGGTGAGTGCTGCTCAGCAGTGGGGGAGTGCTGTTGTGAGCACTTCTGAAAGTTACGTGAACGGGTTCCTGTGTTACCAACCAGGGCAAAAACCCTCGAGTGACATCTGAAGAATCTCCCTTGGCTAGATGCAGTTTTTATGGTGAAATTACATAACTGTTCTGGTTCTTTGAGTTCTGATCTCTGGGGAGATGAAGATTAAATAATCTTTAACTGCAGAGGAGGTTTCATTTGGAGTAAATTACACTCCTGTTTCCCTAGGGAGTTCTCACTCACAGGCCAAGTTTACAAGTGGAAATTACTCATTTTAGGAGGAATATTTTAAATCTGGGGTTGGATGAGTAGTTTGGGGTAGGAATTTTGTGGGCTTGGTGGGGCCTGCTGCCTTATTCCATTTGGCTAATGGTTGTATTGGGATTTTTTCATCATATTACCCAATAACATTAACCCAACATTTTCCTGCTTTGATGCTGCTGTTCTTTTGAAAGATGGGTTTGGCCTTCCACAAGAACTGACAGACCATGAGTTTGGTTATAAAGGCTGTTGTTGAATTCTGCTGTAGTAATACCAATTCTTGTCTTTCTGTTGAAGATCCCCATTGCAGTTAGTGGCATCAGAGGGATGGGCTTTCTCATGAAATACCACATGGAAGGGGGAGGCAACCTGCCTTCCAAACTTTCCAGCCTGTTTATTAAGGTAAGAATTTTCATGAGAACTACCTGCTGGTGTTCTTGTGTGATCTGAATCTCTGTTTTACCTAACTCATGGGTGGGTCTATCAAATTCCTGAAAACCTCTATATTTTTTTTGAGGGAGAGTACAGATAGAATCACTCTATCAGCCCGCGTTGAAGGTGTGAACACTGCCATCCCTGCTCTAACATGGAAATTTGGTTTTGAGCTTTCTGTGCTAAATCCCAAGTCCGATTCTTATAAATGCATTTTCCCTTTGCAGTAGCAAACAGCTGGCAGAGAGGCAGAGAAGAATGTGAGGAAGCTGTCAGGTTTTTAAGATTGCTGAAGGTCAAATGGCCTTTGTTAGAAATGTATCAAATACCAAAACTCACCTGACCTGAGAACATTGAAGTTAACAGCTTTTTCAGTTCTTTTCTATTTAAATATTTTTCTTCAAAATTCCTTTATTGGTTGGTTGTTTCTTTTGGTGTGTGGCTGGGGTTTTTTGGTTTCTTTCATGGTCTGCCCTGCTCGAACCCCACCCACACACTCAGGTATCCCTCTTGGTAGACAAGGGTAGATAGAGAGGGGTGATGCTGAAGCACGTTACATTTTCACATTTTACATTTCTTTGCAATTCACTTGAAAAACTACCCAACATGCCAAGTTGACATAATACAGGCCAACATTCTTCAAAGCAGACTTTTTGTTTGAAATCTTACTTTTCTATATTAATATAATAGTATTGTGTTATAATACAAAATATCACACTTATCACAAAACCTTTATCACCATATTAAATAATGCACTTGACATTCAGATACTAGCTTTCATGTTTTAAATGGGTTAAGATTAAAATACAAAACTCTCATTTTTTTAAATTTTGAAGTGAAATCACACTGTTGTTGATTGGGTGCACTGTTGAAATGCACCCAATATTCCAGCCAGAGACTGACTTGGCTGTTGTTGCTGAGTGAGTGTGTTGTGGAGGTGCTGACACTACCAGCTTTTCTGCACTTCAGTGGCTGTTGTCATTTCCTGAGACAGTTGAGATGAACATGTGACACTGTCATCAACTACGTATTTAGAAATTTTCTATTGAAAAGTTGTCTTGTTTCCAAGATTTGATCTTCTTTTACACAGTTTAGTCAGACTTAATTGGTAACAAGTGTGTCTCTTGTATACCTGTGAGTTGAAAAATGCTTGCTTTTCTTAGCATAGTTTTAAATACTTAAATTAGAAAAAAATACTAACAACTGCTTTAAATACATGTCCTCGGTATATCTGAATGTAAGTTTATCTTTGTCTCCTTCAGTGTCTTCAGAACTCATCCAGTGACATAAAGTTAGTTGCAGAAAAGATGATTTGGTGGGCAAATAAAAGCCATCTTCCCCCACTGGATCCTCAGACAATTAAACCAATTCTCAAAGCACTTCTGGACAACACTAAGGATAAAAACACCAGTGTAAGAGCCTACAGTGACCAGGCTATTGTCAACCTTCTGAAGATGAGAGCGGGTGAAGAAGTGCTTGAGGTATGAGACATAAAAAACCATAATTGTTGGTGGCAAGGCTGTGTCACCTCATTCTGCTTTTGTCTGTGGGGTGCCTGCAGCCTCAGAATGTGCTGGAAGTCTCTTGTAAAATAGATGAAGTGGGACACCCCAATTTTCCGTTAGGCTTTTTTAGGCCTTCAGCAGCATTCTCATGCTAAGCTCTGAAGAAATCAGCAACACCTATTCTGTACAGCCTTACAGTGCAGCATTAATAGAATCAAGGCATTTAACATACCCCCTTAAGCCTTGCCTGTGCTGGAGTTCCCTCAGCTGGCACTGATGATTCATTGCTTTGGTCACTTGTATGATCATAGTGGTGCTAGGGAGTATTTAGGATGGATTACTTGATGCATCCATTTCCAGACTTGTTTCTTAAGTCTCACCTGCTTTTGGATAGTTCCCACGTCTGGAATTGTAAAACCAGTTGAAGACTTTTGGTACGTTTGAAAGATTTTAGTTGATACAGCGTGTAAGGCACTTACACTTTGATTTTGAATGGTGTGTCATAAGGAGTTGGTAATTGGTGCTGTCTCCCTCCCACAGTCAGTTTCCAAGATTCTTGATGCTGCCAGCCTGGAGCTTCTCAATGAAAGCTGCAGGAGGTCCCTGCGGAAGCTGGCTGGGCAGGCTGACTCCGAGGAACAGATTGATGACACTATCCTGACGTGATAAAGCTCCCGAAGACCAGAAAACACTGAACCAACCGCTGCATCAGCATTTCAACTCAAACACCTATTATAAATGTTTTCATTTTTGAAAATGTTAATTCTGATGGGATTTCATGAAAAGGACTCCCAGAGAGTATTTTAGTATCAAATATACCAGAATAGCCTTAATTAGACCCACATTAGCTGAAAATTAAAAATTTGGTCCCCTTTTTGAAACAGATAATGTGCAAGAGACAGACATACTAACCAATACTGGTCAGTTGTGGCCAATTGTGATGTGGCTAGAGCACATCAGGCTTAAACTACGGTGACAACTATTTCCTTTCCAGGGTCTGTGCAAAAACTCCAGTACTGGAAGTACTGTTGGTTTTTCCATGCACCCAGGGAGGCAGGAATAGAACTAGCGAAAGTTCAGTTGTAGTGTTTCTGTGTACTGCTAACTTGCTGCTTGTGACGGTTCTGAAAACTGAAAATCCCTGTCAAACGGAGTATTTAAAATAGCCTTAGAAATCGATGCGAAAGGGGGTTAAATACAGTCTGTTTGGAGAAGGAACATTTAATAAAGGCTCTGACTAGGATCCTTCTGATGTAAACTCTTCCTTTTACAAATTAATTTGTCAACAAACTTACACTATGATTTACTTTTCAGATCTGTTTGTTCTAGGGCCTATGGTTTGTAGAGTGGGCAGTGCTATGATCTGTGAAAACCTTTTGCAGAACCGAGGCAAGCCAGGGTTTAAAGCCAAGCCAGAACTGACATGTAATGAAATTTGTAAGTAATTACTCCTGTTAATTTCCAAAGTATTTTTGACTACTTTTTAGTAGTATTTTTGACAGCTTTTTAGTTACCCAGCTTGTGAAAAGTCCTTTGTATTTACGTCTTCAGAGGTTTCACAAGATACTTGGCATTAGGTTTTTTGGTCAATGAGTTGTGCTGCTCCGAGAAAGTATTTTATTTTAACTGGCCACATGTACCTCTCTTGAAAAAAAAAATTTTACTAGTACATTTTATGTCACTTGATGGAAATAGTGAAAATCTTGTTACAGAATACAAATTTTTAGAAGGCAAAATGAGCTTTACATTAGATAAGTGAGCCTTACCTATTTTATGAAGCTGGTTGCAGCTGAGAAGCCAGAACACTAAGATTTGTTATTTCATGTCGGTGGTGTGTAATCTTCCTTGCTTGTAACTGGATGCCTCAAACCACGATGATGGGAGGAGAGCACAATATTACACATCATAAAATTTGAGAGCATGAAGTGGAACCCCATGGGAACACATGTTCTGCTAGAACCAATTTGTGGATTGTTATGGCAGTAGCAGCAAACACAAAGAACATTTTTATCATACTAATGTCTCAAACCGCAGGATACAATTGTGAGTAGGTATTTAGGAATGCTGTGGTTTGTTCTGGTCAGAAGTACGAGAATCTGTCAAAAGGTTCTTGGTGTTGTGTCAGTTTCCAGACTTGTGGTGTAGGCTCCTGACAACAAATTTGCTCTAGGAGTTAGTAGAAATGCTGTTGGAAGGAATTTGGGAAATTAGCTGTTTTACCCTGTACCTAAGATAGGCTCAGCTCCCGCTAAACCATTCCTAGCTGATTGCCACACAATTGTTTGTATAGCATTGTAAGACAGGGATTCCATAACCTCTCCATGCCATCTATTTTGTTATATAAACTTACCAGACTGTCAGAACTCACCTCACGTCTGAAAAAAAAGACTCTTCGTTGCTGCTACTTCAGTCCATTGCTGCTTGTCCTGTTCCCACAGACACTGAAAACAGTTCATTTTTGCAGCAACATCACTTCAGTGTCCTCACCCCTGAAATTTAAATTTTCTACATATTTTCTTAGAGATTTTCATGTTTCTAAACTTACACTGCTGCCCCTCGTGTTTGATCCATTCTGACTCCTCTTTGCCTCGAGGTGTCCACTGCTGGCCCAGGTCTCCTGGGGAATTATTTTGCAAGCCGCACATAACAAACACACTGTTGTCCACCCCAACACAAGGTCTGGGTGTTCTTTTGTTGCAACACCACCGTGTCGTTGACATGTTTAGTTTGTGATCAGCTATGAAGCCAAGCTACAAAATGGCTCTTTAGCCAATTATTTCTAATCTTGTATTTATGCATTTGTCTTATTTCTACAAAACTGCAGTCCTTCCCAGTTGGTCTGATGGAAATTGTATTCTGCAATTTTATCACATTTAGCTGCATTCTGAAGGTGGGTTTTAATTCTGATTTTTGCCTTTCAAAATACTTGGGAATCTGAAATAATCTTAAAACTACGTATTTTGCACTGAATTGGTAATACTCCCGTGAAAACTCACCCAAATGCTCCTAAAGATTTGGCATCTTGGGGCACTGGAATGAGTTTCACCTGTAATGAATTAGCTGTGCTTTGGGATCATAGGAACAGCAGTTTAACCATGCAGTGCAAAAACCTCTGCACTGAAATGTACAAAATCTGATGCCATTCAAAACCTACTAAGCAGGTGTCAAAAAGCTCAGTGGTTGTACTGGAATCACTCACTGCAGACAGAAAGGAATGAAAAAATGGCAAGTTTTGGTGAAGAATGGCTGTTCGAGCTCTTGATCATGGGCACCTTGGCTCACCTATTTTATCTCAGATTCCAACTGATGCTCCACATGAACACGGGAAAGAAAATTATAGGTAAATGAAGCCTTTTTTATTAACTTGTTAGTTTTATCCAATAAGGTCTTCTATTATTTAGGGTATTTTGATGATTTGTATTTCCAACTTAGGTAGCAGTAAATGGAAAAACTCATTCATCTTTCCAAACAGCATCTGAATTTCTGCAGTGAAGCTTAGTTGTTCCTGAGAGGGAAGGGTAAAAAAGGTAGGAGTTCACTTGCACTTGTGGAGAATATGCTGATATTTCAGTCACAGTAAAACACTCAATTTGGATTTCGATAGGTACTTTTTGCTAAACTGTTTATACACTGCAGTATAATATATTAGAGATAAAATATCCATATTTTTTGCCACAACATGAGATCTGATAAATTGGTTGTGCCAACTTGGAGACTAAAGAATTAATTTTTTTCTCATTTCAAATGTCTTAAAAATACTTCTTGTCAGTAAAAGGTAATTTTTCCCTACAATTGATGGTAATAACATCTTTGAACTGTTGAGCAACTGTCTCTGAGTGACAGTGGAACTGTGTGTATTTCAAGAAGATCAAAAAATAATTTATGAGAGAGGTTTAAACTTCCAAGGTGGTAAAAATTACAGTGGAAGAGAGACAAATGTGAAAGCGTAAAATATTCAAATATTTTGAATTTTTTATTGATCAGTCACAGTTCTTACTGTCCATTTTATTTGGTAACATCATGGTGCCTCGCTTTTCACATGAAGAGGTTTCATGAGCTTAAAAATAGAGGTAATAGGAGTCATTGTCATTTTGGATTTGAATTGGTGGTTTGTGTGCTAGATTCAAGGGATTTCCCTGCAGCTGTAGTGTCCTCAGTTACTCTGGTGGTGCTGGGCTTGCATGATGGGCTGCCCCGGTGCTTTTCTGGGGTGGATTTTTTATATATATATAT
>VYZQ01001207.1:0-14658 GCA_013400655.1 Mystacornis crossleyi
GGGGCGAGGCGAGGCGAGGCGGGCCAGGGGCGGTGACTGCGGCACCGTGTCCGGTGTGTGCCGCTGCCTGACCCGGGCCCGCGACCCCTCGGCGGTGCCGCACTCGGGGCTTTGGGTCAACAGCTCACATCAGAGCAGATGTACCTCTGTGAAGGAGTAGGGGTTGTGTATGAGGCGGGTCTATCCCCGAAAAAAAACCCCAAAACTTTCTTTTTCTCCTTAGGGAAAAAGGAATGGTATGGCTCGTGCTTGGCAAGTGTAGTACTGCCCGTATCAAGGTGAGGCAGCGGTAATTGGTAACTCTCCCAAAATGTGACCTGCTGTATCCCAGTGCTCCTCTGGCGATAGTGAGAGGCAGAGAGGTAGACAGCCAAGTAGGCTGGGAAGCCCTAGAAGAAGATTTTATCACTCTCTACAATTGCCTGAAAGGAGGTTGTAGACAGCTCGGGGCTGGTCACTTCTCCAAGGTAAAAAGCAATAGGACAAGAAGAAACAGCCTCAAGTTGCACCATGTGAGGTTTACACTGGGTAGTAAGGAAAATTTCTTCACTGCTGGGTTGTTAAGCATTGGGACAGAGTGCCCAGGGAAATGGTGGAATCACCATCTCTGAAGGTACTTAAAAGGATGAGTAGATGCGGTACTCGGGGATGTGATTTAGTGGTGGACTTGGCAGTCAGATTAATGGTTGGACTTCATGATCTTAGACATCTTTTCCAACCCTAACAATTATATGTTTCTATGATTCTAAGAATGGGTTATTTTTCACACTGGATATGGACTCTGAGTAGCAGCATGGTGGTGAGTTAAACACCCACATGGCTGATGAACATTAGCAAACCCCTCTGGTCATGGACTAAAGGAGCATGCTTGGCATCGGCATAGTGCTCCAGGCAGCTGTGTTGTGGTCTCAAAACTCAGGTAACTAGTGTGAATGGAAAGAACGGGTAGTTCTCACGTGTGGAAAACAAACGAGTAAAAGACCAGGCCTGACAACTTCACTGCTCTAACCTGTGTTAGAGCAGCTTATTTTAACACTACTGTAGTGCACTACTACAGGACTATGTTCGAGATTAAATCCCTGGACACAGCTTGAGATGGATGAGAATCACAGCAGCGTCCTGGACAGTTAGAAATGAGGCTTAACAGAACACACCCATGGGAAAATATTTCTGTCTAATGTCTTCCAAATATGTGGAATATTGCCTGTTCTGTCAAGATAGGCTTTTGAGATTACAGGGGAAGAAACTGGTCATTGCTAAAGCAAAAAATTCAACATAGGATGGTAGTTCAGTGGAAAGCATGTAATAGACCTTTTACTTCTACACCTTCTAACAATTTTAGGAAGTCCCTGGAACAGCAGATGCAAAGCAATCAGCAGTCAAATAGTGTCATATGGAAGTGACCTAAGACATATAAGGAGGTCAAAGTCTACTACAATAATGAAATTGGCATCTCATACATTTTCCTACATGTTCTTGTAAATGTAAACACATTTAATAGTCCTATTGAAGTGCCCAAGCCTACTTTAAAATTTATCACACCTTTTATAACAGCAAATCTATTTATCTGCAAGAGGCAATTTTTCCTTTGCATTCCAGAACCTTCTTCTGTATTTTGTTCCCTGCCTTTACAACTATGTTCCTGATAATAGCAGAACACTCATGAACTGAGAACAATTTAAGGATCATTAAGATTAATAGCAACATTACATCTCTAATTAGAAATGTTTGTGGGTTTAGAAGATCATATTGACAGCCACCAACCTAAAGAACAGAAAAAAATATTTGTAATTATAAGTACTACAGTGATGAACAAGAAGAAACAACAATTAGGCAAAGACATACAACAATTAGGCAAAGTAATTCAGAGCAAAGTACCTGGAAATTATACTTTAATGTCCCGACCCCTAATATTTAGGAATTTATTCTTAAACATATTGTTCTATTTGTAATGGTATCTACTTTTCCCATTTGTCTTAAAATTGGACATAATTTAATCTCCTAACACTTTCATAAGTTAAAACACATTTTAATGGACATTTTTATATTCAAGACTACGATGACAGTCCAAAAAAGCCTCCAAATAGTTATAATGATCTGTAATAAAAACGTCATCATGATCAGTTTCAGAAGGACCAATGAGCTCCTGAGACATCCAAACCCGATTCATCAAATTCCAGCATTTGCAAATCAGGTTGCTTCCCTCTTCAACAAAGCACGTCATCCAGCAGGAGGGAAAGCTTTTATGCTTTGACAGCATACTGGAGAAGAACTCTCCCTGGAATATGCACTGTATCTACTAAAGAGATGCAAGACAACAGCAGGTTACCCAGATTATTAGTGAATAGCCTATTAATAAGTTTCCCTGACAGAAATGCTCAGGCAAGATACTCAGAAATTCATGTTTCTTTAATAAAAATAAGTGTAATAACACTGCACTGTGGTTTTTGCTATGTGGTTAGACTTATGATTAATATTTAGTTGCATAGTCCATATAATGGACTTTGGATTGCAGTGTAGTAAGCTGTGCCATAATAATGAAGTGTTGCGGTAACAAAATAAGGAATTTCATATACATCCTAAATGGACAGCTGCTCAATACACTCACTTCTTGGAAACATTTCTATGTGGATGCACTGCTTGCCTAGGCTCATCAAATATTTCATGGAATCATAGAATATCATGATTTGGAAGGGACCCACAAGGATAATCAAAGTCCAGCTCCTTACTTACTCAACTCACTCAACTTAGGACACATCTTGTGGAATAGTGTTTATAAACAACAGTGGGGGGAAAAAAGAGGCCTTTTTATATCATCAGCTCATACCAAAAGAATTTCAATACCATCTTGCTGTTCCTGTGTGTGAACTATTGACTACAATTTATTTTGGTCAAAATCTCTCCGACTTTGCAACAAGGAATGACAGTCCATAGGAATCTCCATCGGCAAGTCAACCTCTGCAACTGACCTTCCCCACTGCCACACGGGTTTGCAGGCCCTGCATCAGGACTGACTGTGCCCCGAGTGTGCTCTCAGGAGAAGTTCATGGTTTCTTCCCTGCTTTCTTCTATACACCAGCTTTTTACTTATGGGTCAGTCCGTGTAGAGGGATAAAGTACGCAACGATCCCATCTCGAGAAACTCTTCTCTCTTACTGCAGGGGAAAGTAGGAACGTGGTTACTATTAAATAAGCAAGGCTACCATCTAGTGGTGCCACTGCGCTTCCACAGCACAGACTAACACAACGTCTTTTGCTGAATATATGGATCCTAAACATAGAAACTTAATTAAGAAAATTCAATTATAGCAGAATGGTAATTTTCTTTCACGCATCTACATTAAGACTCCATTTAAAATACAAAATCAAATCATTTTCCAGAAAAAACAAAAACCACCACGCACAGTGCACATGCAGCTGGGAGATTTAAGAAGTAGACTCGTGGCATGTAATTTTTCATTACAGGCTTGAACATGCTTAGAGGGTTCAGTCCCCCAGACACATTGCTTCTCAGGACCTGTGCGAAAGCTGTATCTCTCCCATTATTTCGAGTTCGTGTCTCCCTAGTGGTCCCTGGGCTAGCACATTGTGAAAGATTAATTCTGCCATGGACAAACTTCCCTGTGTTATTTATAGAGAAGCAAAGGCCACAAGACATCAGTCTCAGATAAGATTATTCCAGTAGTTAAATCAAACCAGGACCTAAATCAAGGCCTCCTGCTGTATTCGTGGAGCCCTCTCCCATTTGCTGTAGTAGTTGTCTCAGGCACATTGCCACTACATTAATGAAGGCTGTATGGGAACAAGTGCAAGTGCAGCAATTTGCAGGCCAGCAGTTCTCTGACATCTTGGCATGCCAAGCAAGGCAGAATGATCAGTTTGAAGTTTCTCTCTAGCTCTTCAGGAATGCAAAGCCTTGCAACCAGGAATGGCTGTAAAGTAATTATAAATTATCTCTTACACATCTGTCTAGATGTAATTCTCTCATCTCTCCTTTCTCTGCCTGTTACACAGCGATATATTGAGATTTCCTACAGGGAGGGTGAAGGAAAGGTGGCCTGACCTGAGTGGCCCCCAGGCATATAAACTCCTTGGTTATGTGGTGAATTTACCCAGCCCACCCACTCATCCAAACGGGGGCAGCTCCATTTTTTTTATTATTACAGGCAAGTTCTGAGAGGTGCGTGCAGGGTGACTGTGTTCGCACACAACCAATCACCATATTTGAAACAGCAGAACATACCAACTGACCACTGCAGGAAAACAGTCCATTTGGGGCTTCCTTCTAGCTGGAAAGGCCAGATGGGGGAAAGCTGCTGTTTGTGACAAAAAAGCTGCTATTAATGCAGAGTTTCTAAATGCTACAGTAGCTGCTTAGGCACTGCTAGAAGCCAGTAGCTGCTTTCAGAGCTGACTTTTCTGCAAACTCCGCTTACTCTTTTATGTGGCTCTGGTGGACAAAAATACTCAAAAGCTGCCGCAGAGCAAGGCCTGTAATTATAGGTAGTCAAATAAAAGAATAGCTCACACTTTCAAAGCTGACATCTAGCTAGATTTTCTTGCCTTGGCTGCTTAAAATGGGAACTACAGCCCTGATGGGCACTGAAACATACGATCACCAGTATTTTCCAACAACTGAGAAATAGGAATACAACAGAGATTTTGCAGAGTAGGTTGTGTTTGAGACTACAAATATTTTGAGTTGTTAAAACAGCACAAAATAAAGCACAGCTTGGAAGTTTTAGGAAAACACCTCTCCATTGCAAGCAGCTGCTGTGCTTCAGCCCTGCTGCTCTGGCATCTTGGAGCTGATGACCTGTCAATAGTGAGGTTCCACAGGGTTCTAATTTAGGGCCAGTGTTCTTCAACATCCTTATAAATGACTTGAACGCAGGACCTGAAAATATAATAGGTAAGTTTACCAACAGAACTAAACTGTGAGGAGCTGTTGACTCCCTGAAGGCAGAGCGGTCCTGCAGAGAGACCTCACCAAATTAGAGGGCTGGGCAATCACCAACTGAATGAAGTTTCACAAGGGAAAGTGATGGATTCTGCACCTGGGTTATACATACAAACTGGGGAACGAGACACTGGCAAGTAGCACCTTGGAAAGAGACCTCTGTGTCCTGGTCGGTGGAAAGTTGAACATGAGTCAGCAGTGCCCTGGCAGACAGGAGGGCCAACCATGTCCTGGGAGGCATCAGGCACGGCATTGCCAGCTGGGCAAAGATTGTTCCACCCTGCTCTTCACTGGTGCAGCCTCACCTTAAATATTGTGTGCAGTTTTGGCCATCACAATACAAGAAGGATCTAAAGCTATTACAGAGTGTCCAAAGGAGGGTTATGAAGATTGGTAAAGGGTCTTGAGGGGAAGCCATACAAGAGCAGCTGAGGGCACTTGGTCTGTTCAGCCTGGAGAAGAGGACACTGAGGGAGTTACAACTCCCTCATGAGGGAAAAGGGAGGGGCAGGCACTGATCTCTTCTCCATGGTAACCAGTGATAGAACTTGAGGAAACAGCATGAATCTGTGTCATGGGAGGTTTAAGCTGGATATTAGGAAAAGGTTCTTCCCCCAGGGGGTGGTTGGACACTGGAACAGGCTCCCCAGAGAAGTAGTCACAGCACCGAGCCTGACAGAGCTCAAGAAGCATTTGGAAAATGTTCTCAGACACATGGTGTGATTGTTGGGGTTGTCCTGTGCAGGGCCAGGAGCTGGACTTCGATGATCCTTGTGGGTTTCTTCCAACTCAGGATATTCTATGATTCTATCATCCTTACTGGATGATCTTTAAAGTCTCTTCCAACCCAAGCCATTCTAGAATTCTATGATTCTATGTTATGCATATATACATACTCACATCCACTAATACACATTAAGAGGTACAGAAAGCTAAGATAAAGTTGGAAACGCTAGGTTTGCTAACAGCAGAAGGCCAGTGCTTTGTCTCTGAAACAAGAGAGACAAAAGTCCAGTGTCTAATGTCCTAAATACAGCTAGAAAAGCCCAGGCTGCAAATGCACTCAATGGGAATTTTGCTCTACGTGTATAAACATACACAGGAAAGAGCAGCATGTTTTGAGTTTATATTTGCAACTGTAGAATGTGATAGAGTCCCATTGTTTTTCTGATCCATACTGTAGTTTCCCTCACAATCTAAATATTTTTCTCCGCTGAGACAGGGATTTGTTTCAGCATACACATTCATAAATTAACTCCTCCACTAAAACAGTATGGCTCAAGGTCCGAATGATGGTATTCTTCATACCAGCATGTGCTTTGGATAAACACTTCAAAACACCACTTGTTAAACTGACCTTCAGAAAAGAAGTTTCTCTATCAGTGACAAACACTGTCTAAACACTTCTCTAAAGGTGGACATTTGGAAATACTCTCCTCTTTGCGTAGTGTGAAAAAATTCCTGAGGCAGAGAGGGAAAATATCCTCCCTTTCTCCGCATGGCTGGTGCTCTGAGAGCAGCAACTGAAGATGCACAGGAGGCACTGTAGGGGTAGGTTCTGAGAGTGGCTGGGTCAAAGGCAGCTTGGAAGGGGTGATGTTTCCCGACTGGATTTGTTTCCCTGTGTTTTTAATGTTAATTGCTTGCAGTTGAGCCAAGACTAATAACCTTCCACCAGCGACATCCCCAGCAGTGTCAGAGCAGCTGGGCCCCTGCGCTGCTGCCTCGCCCAGCTGGTAAGAGCAGCCTGTACAACACAACTGTTTTGCATTAGCAAGACACTGGGTGGTCACCATGTGTAAAACACTTCATGTCAGCATTATAACTTAACCAAAAGGTTATGTTCTGCCAGATATACTTCTAGAAAGTGGCTATTAATGAAAGGTTAAGTATCTCATTCTTACACATTTTGAAATCAAAGCCTTGACTTGAAAGTACAAGTGAATAACTACTGTTATTTGTAATTAACACAGGCATTGGTAAAGCCAAGACTTTGGAGATCTCATTGCCTAAAAAGCACGATTTGCTAGCAAGACTAAGGGACACATTTAATGCTTCTATGTGCTGTTACAGGGTGGAAAAGCAAGAGCAGCTCAGATTTAGATTTTTTTCTCTACCATGGTCACAATGAGAAAGAGTCAAATCTGTGCTGCTCTGAGTCCCTTCTGAGTCACTGCCCCTCCAGGCCTGCACATCAAGTATATGCAGTGGCTAGAAACTCTAAGATATGCCTTAGGAGTGATTAAGAAGTAGTTTGATACTGGCTCAGATGCAGAAAATGTCTTTCCCATGCAGTCCTGCACAATCAGCCCACTGCAGGACAGGATGAGCTAGGCAGGCTTAGGGCAGACTCCGGGCAATCCAGGGACCTCAAGCTCTTGGCTTTATTTACTGGACTGGCAGCAGCTCTGTGCTAACATCACTCCCCAGGTGAAGTAGCTCCAACAGAAGAACCATGCTTGAACATCTCATAGACTGTCTGTAGCTAAGGCTTTAGATCAGAGCACTTCTCTAATTAAAAACAAAATTCCTGCACTTCTCAAAAGTGTGCACATGTAGATTAGGAAGCAAATCGTTTGGCACAAGTTAGCGTAAATATTGTGCTACATATGTCCTTGTTAATGTGTAGGAGTTCAGGGTAGCTTGTACGTGTTATGCAAGTGAAGTTTTTAGAGAAGATGTTAAGCTGAGCACAGCTTATTTCAGAATTTATGTAAGTGGGGGTGAACATATATATACAGATCAGGTGGAAGCAGTTGACCAGAAGACGACTCATCAGACACAACAAGAATATAGGACCATGCCAGCTATGTGGAAAAAGCAAGCATCTTTCAGGATTCTGTGACTAAGTTAGCTAAAAAAACAGGGGGGTTGGGGTTTTCCATTATTTATTTATTTTCATGAAGTGGCTTTGTTGTTCACTGATTTCAAGTGTCAACTACTTTAAATTCCACTAAAGGTCCCCATTTGTGTAAAAAAGATAGTATGAAGGAATACCTTTTACATCTGCCCATCACTATCAGTCTGCTTTTCCTTCTCCTCAAAAGAAGACAGCTGATGTCCAGGACATAGTGTAAGAGGGTTTGTTGTGCTGAACTGGAGTAGTTACAAGATTTCACAGTAAACCTCCTTCACATGAGAGTCCTTGTCTACAGGTGCCTCTGTTGTCATGCAAGCTGGACAAGCCCTTTTTTCTTCAACAGACACAAAAGTCCTTGCTATTCCCTTCTTGCAGAGCCATACTTCTCCCTTCTTCATCCAACAGCAGGCTAGCCAGTTTCTTCATTTTCTTCTCACATTCCCCCCAGAAACACCAAAGCTACACTAGCACATAAAGAAAGTGCAGGTGACGATAGACTTGATCCAGAAGTTAGATCCCCCCTCAGCAGCTCCTTAAGGCGTATATTCTGTTCTTTCCCTGAAAAGGTTTAATTCTAGAGGTTGGAGACTGCTGACATAGAGGTATTTGGGAGGTGGCCCGTGGCTTTCCCTCAACACCCCATAAACCTGAGGAAGTGCATCTCTACCACTGTAAAAGTCCTACTGAGTCAATGTCTTGATATCCCTTCAACTGACTGACAACATTTCTCATCTCTCCTTTTTTTCTGCTACTCTCCTGCAGCTTAAGAGTGGCTAGTGCTCCAAAGGTGATTTGAAGCAGCCTTTTATTTTGTTTCACATGAAACTCATCCTGTCTGAGGTAAGCTCTTCCAGCACAGGCAGAGATTAATGTTTTCTGGGTGCTATTGTATGACTGTTGAACATTCAAAAACAAATCTCAGGATGGGGTTTGCGAAGTTGTGACTGAAGAAACTGAAGACTGCAGGGGAGAAGCAGACTGGTCACCCCAGGAGGGCCAGGCACAACACAGTGCTTGGAAAGAAGCACAGTGTTGTACTAGAGAGTGTATTACAAGAGTCAAGTGCTGTTATTTATGTCTCTCACAACCAGTAGTTCAAAATCACACAGCCTATTGTCCTGGTTTGGACAGGTGTCTGCTANGACCAAAAAAAGGACAATTGGGCCCCTCCCTTGTGGCTGGCTAGGTCCTTTGTTTTTCTTAAGTACCCCAGCAATCGCCCCTTAACATGGGGAAAAAATTCCTTTGAGAGAAGAAAAGAGCACATACACACACAGAAAGAAAACTTTCTCAACCCCCAACACCTATCTTGTTTCATTTTGTGCCTGTTAATCTGAAGAAAGCACTCTCTGGATGAAAATGTAAGTAGGTATGCAAGTCTTAATCACAGATCATCTGAGTTTTACATCAAAATTAGAATACATTATTATTAGCTATTACATGTACTATGCTTAATCATCACACAGAATCAGGTCCTCTTGAAATGTATATTTTACGTCTCAAGATAAAAGCACTAATCCTAAGAATGTTTAAGTCAACAAAACAACAACAGAGAAAGGAAGCAAGGATTGTTCCTTTCTACAGGACTAGAAAGATGGATTATTCCTGCCTACAGAGGAAAAAGGGTAGATTGCTAACACCACCAGAGAAAGCATTTGAGGGAAATGAGACAGATGCCAATTGCCCAGGTGCCAGTATACTGTCTTTTTTATCCATTGAGACAAGCCTTGAGAGCTTTCATGTCTTCCATAACCAGAAAGTATATAATTTCATTGGAAACTAAGACACCCTTGTCAAGGGTGATGCCCCTCCTACCTTTCTTCGTGAAAAGAGGAAGAAGTCACTCTCTGTTTGTCCTACTTTTACTGTGAAACAAAGCATGCTATTGCTGTGCTTCTGATAGACACCATCACTGCTTGGTGGACACGATTTTGCAGAAGAATGAAGTGAAGAATTATCAGCATCCTGCCAGACAGATATGAAATCAAGGAAACCATGGCTGCACTCTTTAGAAATGAGACTCTCAAGGCAAGCCTTCCAAGCTACATTTTAGCAGTTTAACACTTCCACCTACAGACTTGCAGAAGAGCTCTTGCATGCTGTAGAGCTGGTTCTTTATCTGCTGGTGGACTTGGCTGTAGTTCAGAGCAATTGCAGAGTCACTGCTAGCGGTCAATACACACAAAGGCAGCCCTTGGCAGAGCAGCCTGACCTTTTATCCGCATTGCTTCTGTTTTAGCCCTCTCCAGCTGGTCTTCATCCCAGGTCAGACCCAGAGTTCACATCCTTCTGTACGTCTCCAACTCAGAAACCCTTAATTATTCCATCTCCTAGCCAAAACATATGCTTCTTGTGGACAAGGGAATACAAGAACATAACTTTTCCAACCTTTACATTAAGTAAAGAAAGATTTGGGGGTTCTCACTCATTACCAACTCATCTCTGAGCTGCTTTGAATTTCTTTCATTCGCAAGTCCTCTGCTTGACATTTGAGATGTTTCAGCCCAGAGCTCCTGGCCTGTGGACCTGGAGAGCAGCACCTGACAGCCGGGTGCTGAGTAGTGACTAGATTTAGACTACCCCACATCATGGGCTGCACGACTTGCAGTCATCAAGACTCCTCACATAAGTATTTAAATAAACCTGGCTGCAATTCAGAAACAAACAGATGTCTCTCTTCCTGCTCAAATCTTTCACGGACACGGGCCTTCTATAAAAGCACTCAATTGCTTGGCCTATTGATCCCTCCAATCTTCTGATTATATGCTAGGCCAGTCTCATGCAGGAATTGCTGCTCCAGACAATTTACCAGAAGAGAAGGGGGGATGTTGTAGCCTTACACAGATTCCTGACAACCACTGTCCCTGCAGTGGCCTCAGATAGGTTTTATGTTTGATAGCTTGTGACACAATGTACAGGTTCTGGCTGGGATGAAATTAATTTTCTCCATAGCACCTGTCATAATGCTGTGTTTTGGATCTATGTTAGAGTTAGGATTAAGATTTGGAGCAGCATAACCCTGCCATTCCAGAGACACATTTGTTCCCTCCACACCTTTTTCATCTGGGCCACAGCTTCAGCCCAGAGCTGCCATTAGGGCTGGGGTTGAGACCCACAAAGTTTACAGCTTCAGGGACACTGTCACAGCTGGAGACATGCCAAAGGGAGCATGGCACTGTATGAACATTGCTCCATTCACATCTTTCTCATGTGCAGTCCTAGCAAGGATGCTCCATTTGTGTGTAAATCCACCTCTCTCAAGCACGCTGCTATGGTAAAACTGAGCTAACTGCAGATTTACCCTCGGGCAGGATTGACCCCCAAGCCAGCAGAGGTACTTAGAGTAAGTCAGCACAGTTATCTCAGACAACTTTCACTCTCTGTAGGGTTAATGCAAATATGCAGTTACCAGGAGAATGGCAGCATGTAGTAATCCTGTGGCTCCAGCATCTGCACAACCATGTACCTGCATCCCGCTGCCCTGGGCACCACCAGCCAGCTAGGGACAATAATTGTTTGTTTTGAAAGTAGGGAGTAGGGAACTAAGAAGACTTCCAGAAATGGTTTTGGAAATCTACTCTTGGGAAGTGAGTAATTATAAAAAAAATTTAGAAAAGCACAGGTCTGAGATGCTTGCTAGGCCGGTGAAGACACTCCAGCAAGAAGATGTGAACTTGGACTGCTTCAGGGCTTGGATTTTGGCAGGACAATAGGAAAATTATTTTCTAAAGAACAGTGTACAGCCTCAGCTTCCGTTTCAGGAGCCCTGCATTGTCTAAGGCCAGCTTTGCCTCCTTTACTACCCTACTTGTTACAGATACTTCTGTTTGGAGATTCCTGAACTCAGGAACAGGCCTTAACTATAGATCTAGTTCTTCCTTATGTAAAATTTCATCTGGAAATTGATGAGAAGATAAATACTGACACCAAGACCTATATCTAAGAGATATAAATCTGCCAAAAGATAATATATGTAGCAAAGATTCCTTTGTCCACACTTTCTAGATTAGTCTGGGAAAAACCTAAACACTGAACAGTGTTGAACATCACAAGTACTATTATTACATTTCGACAGTGCAGAAAGTTCACAAGTATGTCCAGTCACTTTTCTGCGTGAGTTTTGATTTTATTGCAGTAATGGGAATGAATTGGGTTAAACGTGTTAGGCAGATCTATCTTCTGCTCTGAACAAAGATGGTCCAGAGACTTCCTCCATCTTTGCAATGAGGTGGATGGGGACTGCGTATGACACAGCACTTATTTCTTATGTGACTTTGCGGAGATGGGCATCTTTATGCAACAGTAGCAGTTTTAGAAGTTTGATATTGTTACACTTCCTGTTTATTTTAAAGTTAGTGTATTGATGGATTTGACAGATTCTTCCATAGAAACAATTCTGCAATCACTTCCTGTATGCTGTACGTGGCATGCAGAGCCTGAAATTACACTTGCACAACTGTTTGCAGTCTCTCTCAACAGCCTAGACACAGGAGCCATCGCAGGGATGACTAACCTAGGGATCTAAGCACTGCCATTGCTGAGGCAGGCTGAAGTTATAACCACCATTTGCTGCTGCACAATTCAGAAATAGAGTTTTCTTGCCTTTTTTAGCCTTCCCTTTTGTAGGCTGTAAGATGAGTGCTTTGCTGTCCTCTCAGAGGAGCTGCATGCAGTCTATCCCACATATCATCAGGGACAATTAGCACTGGACTTGTTCATTCAAGTTGCTTTGATATCCTTGCATCTTACAGTGCATTGAGCGTTCATCATAAAAGGAAAGATAGTCAAAGATACCATATATAGAATTAATATTTTGGGCCATTTTTACCTTGCTTATAAGCATCAAAGACTGTTTTCAGCTACAGTAAAGGCAAAAAAAAGCAGAAATAAATTATACTGTCATTTACTGTGCAACTTTCCCGTCCTCTCCAGAAATCTTTGGTTTTGAACAGTGTGTACTGCTCTTCCTTTCACTGTGATAGATTAAATCACAGTGTCATGGGGTACTTCAGGAAAGGTTCTCATGATATCTCTAGACCAACCTCCTGCTCAAGGCATGATCAGCTACAAGATCAGACGAGGTTGCTCAAGGCTTTGTCCTGTCTGAAACCATCTCAGCTTTGGCCAAAAATACAAAACCTGCCTTGCTATTCTGTTTTTTCTTCGTTATAGGTAGAACTAGTGTGAGACTGCATCTTGAACCTTTTATGGCCATATTTCAAAGAATAAACTGTAGGCTTTTTTCCCAAGGAGTTCATTGTAAAATGAGTAATGTTGATGAATAGGTCTCAGTTCAAAAACACGTGTGCAACCACCTGATGTGAATGATTCCGCACTAAATTACAAAGCAATAGATCTGAAGTTAATTTAAATGTGCTTGAAATCAAGCAGGCACTTAGAAATTTTGCTGCACGGGGGTCCAAATCGTTCTGAAACACAGTGAAAAACCAAAGGAAGAAAGTCATCAAAACCTAACAGACTGCAGACATTCAGCTGACTCGTTTGTTCAGTATTTGCATTGTTTGAAAGACAACTGTGAAGCATCTCGCTTATCCACAAGGCTCCCATCAGGCTGTTTACCAGTAAAATCTGAAAAGCTGTTGGGAGTCCACGTGATTTCTAGTATTTTGAGCAGGTTGGTTTTGTTTCCTTGTTCAGACATGTTCTAGTCCAAAGACATTGTGCGCAGAAACTGTCAGGTCATGAATAAAAGATAAAAAGCCCGCTATTTTTTAACCAGCTTCACTGGACTGGTTCAGGGGTTGGTCCAAACTGCAGAGATACAATCAGCACACGGAAGACTTTAATGTCGGATTTATCACACTGTAAATTTAAAAATAAGTGTTTAATGATTTTGTTGAATATCAAAACCATTGTATACTTTATGCAACACACGGAGAACAGGGTCTGATGCTTAGGAGCGGTCAGGCACAAAAATGTAGACATGGGCTTTCGGGATGCACGGAGCCCAGGGCTGATGGTGGAGGAGAAACCTGTTGCCCTGGGTGATGCCAGCCGCTTGCCCACGCTGCCGGCCCGCTTCCAGCACTTTCTCCACACCAACGTCAGGGGGCCGGGGTCCCCCTGTGGCCGCCGGCCGCGCCCCGCTCCCGCGGAGGCGGCGTGACCCGGGCCCCGCAGCCCCGGCCGGCCTTCCCCGGCCCCGCGCACCGCGGGCCCTCCTCCCCGCGCCCCCCCGCGCTTCGGCCGTGCCCCGCTCCTCCCTCTCCCCCCGCCGCCGCGCGGAGTGGGCCAGCCCGCCCCTATATAAGAGCCGGGTGGGCGGCTCCGCGCCCCAGCGTCGCCAGCGGCTCGGGAGCGGAACTGCCGCGGGGACATCNCGGGGCCGCGCGTTGTGCTGTGTCACCGGGCGCGGCGGGGCTGGGGCGGCCGCGCCCCGCGGGGACGGGCGTGTCGCGGCCGGGCCACCCGCTCTCTGTGCCCCGTGCAGGTGCTGTCCCGTCTCGGGGTGGGTCCTGGCTGGCGCTTCGTGGACGTGCTGGGCTTCGAGGATGAGGCACTGCGCGCCGTGCCGACCCCGGCCTGTGCGCTGCTCCTGCTGTTCCCGCTCACTGAGCAGGTGGGTGTCGTCTCCCCCCGTTCCCCCTCCCCCCTTCAGGAGGGTAGCACTAGCTGCCGTCAGGAGTGTGGCCGTCATCCACCCAAGCATCAGATGGTTGGGCATGGATGGGGCTTGGCACTGGTGTGGTGTTGTGCTTGGTCCCAGCCTCCAAGTAGCCTCAACTGAAATGAGCTGAGCAACCACACAAGGGCTTTCATTCCATCCTGGTGTTCCTGTGAGACTTTGCTTTTTGTATCAGACTGAGGGGAAAAAAAA